>CBMN010772911.1:0-10563 GCA_000582825.1 Hordeum pubiflorum | reverse complement strand
TCAGGCTCATACCCACGACAGTCGACAAAGTAAACTCAAGCAATATGAATACACCCCATCGTTTTATCCTTAATGACAATAATACAAACATGTGTCTTGTTCCTTTCTGTCACTGGGATATAGAGCACCGCAAGATTGAACCAATTACAACGCATCACTCCCACTGAAGATAAATCAGTCTAGTTGGGGAAACCAAATGGACAGATCGAAGAGAAATAAGAAGCTATAACAATCATACTTAATAAAGTTTAGAATAAACTCAATGAATTTTAATGAATAATCTGATCATAAACCCATAATTCATCGAATCCCAACAAACACAACAAAAGAAGATTACATCGGATAGATCACCGCAGGGATCGCGGAGAACATGGTATTGAAGATCAAAGAGAAAGAAGAAGCCATCTAGCTACTAGATGTGGACCCGTAGGTCTGTGGTGGACTACTCATACATCATCATGAAGGCAGCAAGGTNNNTGTAGACGGCCTCCATGATCGATTCCCCCTCCGACAGGGTACCAAAAAAGGTCTCCAGATGGGATCGTGGTGGAATAGAGGCTTGCGGTGGCGGAAAACGTGTTTTGGGTGGATCTGTATTGGTTTCAGAATGTTTGAGGATTTATAGAATTGGAATTAGGTCAGGAGGAGTTCCAAGGGGCCCACGAGCTCAGAGAGCGTGCCCTACTCCCCAGGGCGCGCCCTATGAGCTCGTCGCTCCCTCGTAGATCTTCTGGCCGCCTCCCGAAGGTTTTAGGGTCTCTTTTGGTCTAGAAAAAATCACCATAAAGTTTCATCATGTTTGGACTCCGTTTGGTATTGATTTTCTGAAAAAGTAAAAAACCCGCAAAAAAAGAGGAAGTGGCACTCGACACTGGATTAATACTTTAGTCCCAAAAATGATATAAAATNNCATATAATTACATATAAAGTATCCAAGATTAATAATATAATATGATGAAACAATTAAAAAATATAGATATGTTGGAGACGTATCAATATACCCTACCGTCATTGACCCCGACGGTAGAAAAATGATCAAATACCGATTTTTTAGAACCGGGGTCAAATATCACTCAACTTTCGCAAAAGGGTCAAAACACTGAAATTAGCCGCCAAGCGCAGCTGAGAAGGTTCTCGAGGCATCGGCCAAGTTCCCAACATCACCCCAGACCTTATACTCCTCATCTACCCAACAATTTGGCCTAGGGTACATGTGAGGCACCTTCCATATCAAGATACCCCTGTAGCACGAGTCTTTCCTGCGCCGACGGATGATCTGTTGTCCGCGCCGGCCACGAGCATGAATACCCCTCCTTCGAGGCCCCTTCTCCCCAACTGGGGTAACATGAGATGACCACTACATCCGCGGAGGCTTAGGATAGTTTGAGCGTGTTTATGAAAGGTGGGTTGCTTTTTTGCATACGTGACGTAAGGGCTCCAGTCAGACGGCGCTAGACGGGACATAAGTCCCACCCGTGAGTTGGGTGTTATTCTCCAGTTCTTATGTCTTCCTCTTACCCAAAAGTCCTTTCTGTCATAAAAAACAAAAATGACTGGAGCGAGCACCATGGACGACGCCTCCCGCCGGCGTCACCAGCGCGCCCTACGGCTCCTCTCCCCTCCCTCTACTCCTCCCGACCGGTCAAATTGACCCCGAGTTGCAGCCGCCCGAACCACAACGCCACGGGCATGCGCCATGAATGCCGCAACCTTGCTCGCATGGCCACGCCCGCCGACAGCCATCTCCCTGGCCACCAAAAGCCCGTAGTCACGTCACTCGCTCATAATGCCGATGGTGTCCACGTGCACAACGGTAAGTGTATAGTTGAGCATCGCGTCACTGCAGTTGGCCGACCGAGGAGATCGAGGTTGCGCTCCAGCCACCGCCCTAAAACATCCACGACTTGCTGCGCCACAACCACTCCTCCCAGATCCCGATGGCGCACCTCTCACCGGCGCTGAGACACATGGACGTGGTACTGCTGCTCTGCCCACGTGCTTGGGCCGGCCAAATCCATAGAGCTTACTGCTTTTCTGGTTTTGATTGAGCGGTGTCCTAATAAAATTATAGGGACTGGTTTGTAAATCTAGATCAATCCATCATCAAAAACCGTTTGGCTGCCGCCATTACACCACATATGCAAAAAAGGGACCCACCTATTATAAACACACTTTAACGACCCTAATCCACAATGATAAACATATAGTAATAAACATTTTACCCAGCTTTGGCATCTTCTGTACACGCCACAGTTGAACATAGAAAGAGAGGGTGTGTTATTCAGTCGCAAGCGTGTAGACACCGCAACAAAGGTGATGACCTCTCTTCTTGCAGCTTGTGCCAAATTAATGTGAGTTTCTCGTCTCTAATTAATCAGACTACTATATGCCTCCGAGAAATATATTACTCTATTGTCTCTCTGGATACAGTAGGCTACAATGACAAAGAAACAACGAGAAAAGACTGCAGTTCGTCTTGCATCTCCACCACTTGTCATACAAGACATGTTGACATACATTTGAAATTACTGGTAATATAAATGTGAAGCCCAAAATCGTAACAATCTCTAACAAGATCTCGAATGTCATTCGGAGACTTGGCTGCCCTTTTGTTGGAGCTGCATGATCAAAGAACAGAGCCGGTCCAAAGAATTTGTGGGCCCTAGGCGATGGAAATCATTTTTTTTTTCATACTAAACTTGTATACTTACTTGAAGCTAGGTGTACCATATTATAACTGTAACTAATATAAGTTTATAGTACTTATACACATAATAATGTTTCCAAATAATAATTATATTATTCATTGGCATACAGTTATAATGTATATCATTGAAAATTTTGATTTTACAAATTAAAATTGTATGATGTACCAATTTTGGCCTTATTGTTAAAACAATCTTTCAAATTTATTTTCCAATATTGCATAAACGATATAGTGTCTAAACATTTGCATATCTATATGAGTGTACATATATCCTTTAATATTATTGGATATCACGGTAGAGATTTCTAAATCATGTACACACTAAAAATATTTTAATAGTGGTTTCTAGTGTATATTAGACGGTCATATTCATAAAAACTTTTAAGGATAAAAATGTGACTTGCAAGTTGGTTTTAGTAATAGAATCACCGAAAAATAAAAAATGGTGTTGATTGTACTTTTGCTTATGATTCGACTAGCTAACATGCTTGTCCAGATTACTTTTTTTGATTCGGTGCAAATGAGATGTCCTACCCATTTCTCAAATTAAAAATTGTGCATTGGTTTAAACATTGAAATCTAGTTATCATAATTTTTATTATGATACTAAGACATCCATAATAAAGAGAGAATAGTGTATTTAAACTCAAGTTCGTCAGTCGAATTGTTTTGCCTCTGTGTGGTATAACTTATTACTATGTGGTGTGAACTTACGTTTCTGCAAATTCAGCCTCTATTTTATGCATTTAATAATCTTTCAGATGTAATGTTTAATTGCATAGTATTCATTAGTATAAGTTTTAATTGGGGCCTTCCCTCTTGGCACCCGGGCAGTCACCCTTTTTGACCGACCTATGGGCCGGCCCTGTCAAAGAATTGACTACCTATCTAGTCTAGGGAGAGTTCCCCTGAAAAAAAATCTAGTCTAGGGTGAGAGGAACGCAATGTCTATATGTACACGCGCGAACGGCTGCAGCGTGCAGGGGCGGAACTGGAGCTAAAGTTACCCGGGTGCACCACTTAGCCATGGCATAGAATATTCAAGCAACGGTGTATTTAATAAAGGTGTATTTCACAACTTGTAACGCGAAATTTCAGACATAACACAAACCGGAGTATAGAAATATCAATAGTAGTTTCTAATATAATGATACCAGAAAGAACTTGCCAGACTAGGTCCATTAACTAAGTAATTCTTACCAGATCTTTCAAGTTAGGATGATAACGTTTTATCAATTTCCTCTTGCCTAGGTCATACGAAAGCTCCTCCTCCATATTCTTATCCTCTGGAGCTACTTGTGATGGTGTTTTTCTTTTGAAAATAAACTTGTTCATATTATCTGCATTTATCAAAAAAATGATACAAATGAAGCACCAAAAATTGTAAACTGAATGAAGACATAAATTCTACATAATTAGAGGTTAAAACACTAGCTAATGCCCCACATTTTGCCAAAACACATACATATACAATTCCAAAAAGAACATACATGTACATAAATTTAAATATGATTTAATCTACTAGCTATAAGTTCATAAATACAACTATTGCAACTTGCATTTTTTTCTTTAGAAAAAACAACACATGAAAGCATATATCGAAGCGGAAATGGAATCGAGGGCGTGATAATTGTAATCTAGACGAAAAACATGTTGGTTTGCTAAACGAGATGGAAGAAAAAATAACAATAGCCGGCTTGCCTGACTTCCTGGCCAGATGCCGCTGCAATGGGTAGCTGCAAGGCCATGTGTCGGCCAAGGTTTTGGTTACCGAACGAAATTTCGAGATTTCCCGCGGTTATGACGTATTTCGTTGCCCCTCGGTAAATACCCATACCGAGCACAAAAATACCGATTTTTTTTTATTTAAATGTACAATGCATAATAAAGTACAATGGCATCCCAGTTTTTTTGGAGACATCAATGGCATCCCAGTTAAGTCAATAGAGTTCGTTCAGGCGTGTTGGTATCAATCTAATTGCTGTTTCGAGAGGTCGGTGGTTGGTGGGCCGCTCGGCCGCCTAGACTAGGAGCAGATCGACGGACCAAAAATCAATCGAAGTGGACAGAAGACCGGATATCGAAATCACTAATTGACGAGTACATCTTTCAGCGATCACTCTTACCTTCCCAGGTTTTCTTTTTTTCGTAGATCCGTATTTTCGAAATGTTTTATCTCTTAAGCCGTGCGTTCAAATCTCGAACCATTTTCATCGTTAGGTTTCTCGTGTCAAGATCTTCAAAACTAGGTCTCATGTTGATAGCTTTTGACGAACTTTTTTTTCACAAAAAAAAAACGGACCAAAAAATCGGGACGAAAAAACCTTGCCTTTCGCGATAGAAAAAAACAGAAAATGTGTTTTTTTCCTTTCCGAGAGGCATGGCGTGCCTCTCGCGAAGACAAAACCGTGCCTCTCGCGGAAGCAACACCTTGCCTCTCGTGAAAAAAAAACAATAGAAAACACGTTTTTTCCCTTTCCGANNGGCACGGCCGTGCCTCTCGGGAACGCAATGCCTCTCGGGAACGCAAAACCGTGCCTCTGGCGGAAGCAAAACCGTGCCTCTCGTAAAAAAAAAACAGAAAACGCGTTTTTCCCTTTCCGAGAAGCATGGCCATGCCTCTCGTGAAAACAAAACCGTACCTTTCGCGGAAGCAAAACCGTGCCTCTCACGAAAAAAAAACGGAAAACGCGTTTTTTTCCTTTTCGAGAGGCACTCGCGAAACCAAAACCGTGCCTCTCAAGGAAGCAAAACTGTGCCACTCGCGAAAAAAAAACCGAAAATGCGTTTTTCCACGCAAATTTTTTTTTAAAAAAAAATCGTCCAAAAGTTAAGAAAGACCGTGAAAAACCGGAACACCAAAAAACCCAGAAAAAAACCAATCTAAAAAGCCGNNNACGCGTGCGAAAAAAATAAAAAAATAAAATCCAAAGGGAACGCTCAGAGCGTGACACATGGCAGCGGCTGAGAACGCACCAAGTGGAGGCGCGTGGGAGTGATCTTTGGGAGGCTTCTGAGGGAGTACTCCCTAATTAGTTGCTCCCTCTAGATGTGGATGGTAGATCGATCGCCGCCGGCTGCCGATGGCCCCTTGGTTGTTCTCCCCTGTTCGGGTCGTTAAGAGCACCTTCAACGGCCCGTCAACCTTCCACGTATATTCAGATCGTGCTGTTCGGACCGTGGAAATAACCATCCAACGCGTTCCTTTATCGATCCTCGGAACGCTCCGGACATGATTTCTTCCGAAAACCGGAGACAAGCGTGAGGGGGGTTTGCGGGAGTCCGGACCGATTCCAAGCCCGCTTCTAACCGTCCTGGCCCACCAAAAACCCCTTCCCTCCTGCGCGCTTTCCGTCCGACGCCAGCTCCCCGCATTCATGCAGCTGTAGAGTGCGCTGCTTCACATTGAAGGTGGCTCAGGACGGACCCGACCTCTCACTGCCTCCGCCACTGAATCGGCCCGCCGACCAAGGGTGCCACCCGCTGCACACCCGGTTGAACACGCCTCCTCAACGCATTAAAACGTCTCCATTAAACCCGTGTGTAAGCCGAGGAACCTACTCCGGTCACACGTATGTTCATGAGCGGGCCGGCATTAAAAACAACGTTGGGCGATCTCCACCTGTATGCCCTCTATTTAAACGAGGTCAAAAACCGGGCAAGAATCACACCCCTCCGCCGCTCCCCCATCTCCTCCTTTATCATTTTCTCCACTCTTTCCAAGGGCTTCGGAAAAGCAGTTCTCTGGCATACAAGCCGACTGGGTGATCCATCGAGCCCGCCGGATATGAGCACGAGCAAGCCAGCTCGCTGCACCACCTCTCTCGCTGCTCCAGGCCCGCTCGATGAGGCGTGGCGACTTGCTCCACGCCGGTACGCATGGAGCGCTCGCCTGTCGTGCCTGTGACCGCGTCATCCGCCATAGACACGTGCGTTGCCGCGCCATGCAGGCAGAGAAAGACGACGACTGCGCAGACATTGACGAGGTGGCGGCCCGCACGTCCGCGCTTGTTGCCATGATCGAGGAGAAGTAGAAAACGGGAGGTTGCATCTCCTTTGGTTCCAAGTCCACCGCAGGCAGACGAGTCACCGACATCAACAACCGGTGTCTTGTCCTCTCTCGCCGGCCACCGTCATTCCCCACCCGAAAAACAAGCACGGAATCCACGCTTCACGAAAGTGAATGAAACCCTTCCACTCGGCCTGAAGCATTCTCTTTGCCACTCCGGAGATCGGCATAATTGAAGATAGGGAAAGGGGGAGGAATATACCTCAGGGGCTCATGACAGTCTGGTGAGCGGACTGTCGGACATGGGGAAGACAAAGGGATCCGCTGCGACCGGCCGTAGACTGGTGTAGTGTATGTGTGTCGTGGGAGTGGAGCTTCGCGCTACTGTACGTGCACATAGTCTTATCTTTTTAGTTAAAATATGTTCAAAATATAAATGTTCCCAAATGATAACGCCCACATGTGTGGTAGGTTTGCACTTCGCCCACACGCGACTATCCACGTTGATTTTGTTTTGCACGAATCCTAAAGGAATTGTTGGAATTTCAGTGCCACGTAGGCATCATCGTATGTGTGGGCGTTGGAGAGTTTGCCCACACGACCCACAACGCGTGGTTGCCAGCTGCGCCGTGTGGGCGAACCAGTTTCTGCCCACACAGCCACCACTAGTCCATGCGCGTGTGGGCGAACTGCTCTCCGTCCACACAATGCTTGTACATTGCTAGATGGCAACTGCAGTTGCGCATATGTGGCAACTACGTAAACACATATGGCAACTATGATTCGTTGCTAGATGGTAACTACAGTTACATGTACGTGGCAACCAGGTAAACACACATGGCAACTACGATTAACCATACATGGCAACTATGGTTGGACCACACGTGACAACTAAGTAAACACACATGGCAACTATCCCCGGGTAACTAAAGTATCATCCCTCGGGTAACTATAGTTAACCAAAACAGAGAGAGTTGCCATGCTTTTACAACTACATTTGTCATCCCGGATAACTAGAGTTGCCATCCCCGGGGGTAACTAAAGTGTCATCCTGCTGGTAACTAAGGTAGCTGCGCCAGGACGTGTGGGCAGATTTGTTTCGTGCCACACGCGCGGGTGTGGGGATGAGTAGTACTTGTTGGGCGTGTGGCACGAAGTAGCTGCGCCCACACGTATGGGCAGTTCTATTGTTCGTCCACACACGATCCGTGTGGGCTACGTCCTATGTATGCCACACAAGGTGTGTGGACGGATATCTAATATGCCACACGTGTGGTGAATATCGGGACCCTAAATGCTTTCATCCGATTTGTATGAAATCCGTCATGTTTATATAAATCCGACCGTGTTTATATGAATTTTCTTCGGTTGGTTCGAGTTGTTGTCATAATGTACGTGGCTAACGTCGGATGTAATCTTTCTACACCCATGTCTACGGACGGAGGCTGGCGGAAATTTGTGGGTCACAGTTGAAGATGCCGTGATCAAGAAGGCGCATCGATTGCTCGTGCGTGCGTTAGTGGGTGGCGTTGGCAGGGAACGTGGGTTGCAGCAAACGTACGTAAAATTATTTATTTATTGAGGGGTGCGAACGTACGTAATGAGGAGACCGAATTTTTTTTTTTAGGGGGAAAACCAAACTTTATTCCTCGAAAGCCACATGTTGTGGGATACAGACGAGGTTATGGGATTGTCCAAACCAGACATGAGACATGGTGTCCCAAACCCAACGATAATGCATACTTAGCTAAACTATGTGCTTCATAATTAACAGCACGACCCTCAAACGTAAATTTACACTGAAATAAAGAAACTCTAGATGATATCTCACTAATGGTAGATCCATACGTCCCACGGCCCTTGTTGTTGATATCTGTAATGACTTGTTTTGAATCCGACGCAATGATGAAATTGTGTATATGTAGGTCTTCTGCTAAAGCCAGAGCTTCTCGACATGCTATTGCCTCCACCGTAGCTGGGTCGTCTACACCCCCTATAACAAGAACCGAGCTCCCCAAGAACAAGCCATCTCGATCTCTGCATACAGCTGCTGCTGCGCCACCTCTCCCGCTCATAATTCCTACGTCAACATGAATCTTCGCATACCCCTGTGGTGGTGCCTTGGGTCTATCTGTCGAGGATGTTATTGCGTGGCCTCCAGCTTGACGCGGTCCTTGTCCCACCTGCAAGATATCCAGATCCATGATGAACCTGGTGATGAAAGACTTTGTTCCTTGAAGGCTTTGGAAAATTCCTTCATGAATCGCTTTTAGACGGGACGACCAGATTTCCCACAAGGTAACAGCTAGCTTGACGAACTGTGCATGCGATAATGACTCCAGGAGCGTGAACAGCCAACTCTTTGCGTTTGATTCAGAGGTCATTACTAGGCTTTGAGCTAGCTCCTCATCGACTAGTGCCCACGTGCATCGTGCCACAGTACACTCAATGAGGGAGTGTCTCCATGAGTCCGGTGAGCCGCATAACCCACATGCACTGCTATCGGTCATATGCCTATGAGTCCGTACATCATTCGTTGGAATCGACTGTTTAGATAGCCTCCACAGGAACTGTCTGATCTTGCCTGGTACTTTAGTCTTCCATAGTTCCTTCCAGCAACTTTCCTCCTTGCTCGATGTGGACGAGCCTGAGGAGCCCTCCAGCCAAGCTTCCCTTCTTTGGCGTGTCGCCACGAGCATTCTATATGCTGATTTTACCGAGAAAATGCCACTCTTTTCGTAACTCCAGCTCCAGAAATCCTCCACGTTTCGTGTGTAGATTGGTATGCCCAATATTACTCGAGCGTCCATGGCCATGAAAACTTCTTCGACTCGCTGTCTGTGCCAAGTCGCAGAAGTACTGTCAATTAATTCAGAAACATAGGTTGGTGGGTTAGGAACCCGACAACCATATGGTTGCATCATTTCCATCCTCGGGAGCCATCTATCATTCCATATGCTCGTTGATGCACCATTGCCTATGCATCTGATGAGGCCCTGTTTCAAAACGTCCCTCCCTTCGATTATTGCTCTCCAGATTTGGCTGGGGTGGCCACCGATAGGAGCCTCCAATATAGATGTGTTAGGAAAGTATACACTCTTCAGGATCCGGGCACATAGAGACTGCTGGTTCTGTAAAAGCCGCCGTGCCTGCTTCGCTAACATTGCCATATTGAATAACTCAAAATCTTTGAAGCCAAGGCCTCCCATGGCCTTTGGCTGTGTCATGGCCTTCCACGAAACCCAGTGTGGCTTGCGCTTCCCATCTTTATATCCCCACCAAAACTTTCTTATGAGGGTATTGAGGTGTTCGCACAATCCTCTCGGGAGTTTAAAACATGACATGGAATATACAGGCACCGCCTGCGCAACTGCTTTAACTAGGACTTCATTACCTGCCGAGGACATGGTATTTGCAATCCACCCCTGAATTTTACTCCATAACCGGTCCTTGAGGTACTTGAAGGCCCCATTCTTAGATCCCCCAATATCCGATGGCATACCCAGATACCTTTCATTTAATGTTTCATTCGGCATATTGAGTATGGTTTTGATCTCCTGTCTAAGAGCTTCTGGGACTCCTTCACTGAAGAATATGGAAGACTTTGAATAATTAATTCGCTGTCTAGTTGCTTGACAGTACATATCCAGTACTAGGTTCACCTCAGTAGCACCCTTACCGTTTGCCTTGAAGAACAGCAGGCTGTCATCATCAAATAAAAGATGGTTTACCTATGGTGCTGACTGCGCCACTTGTATCCCATGCAAATTGGTGTTAGAGAACGTTGCATGGGAAACAAAAAATTTCCTACGCACATACAATATCTATCCATGGAGATGAGCATCTA
>CBMN010772904.1:0-10840 GCA_000582825.1 Hordeum pubiflorum | reverse complement strand
GAAGGGCCGGCTCGCACATGGTTGAAAAACTTACTTCCCAATTCCGTCAATACTTGGGCAAAATTAAAGGATCGCCTCATCAAGAATTTTCAAGGAACCTGCAAACGCCCAAGGACGATTGTTGATCTATAGCATTGTATCCAACGTGAATATGAGTGTGCTCATCACTGGTCTCGTAGGGTCACAGAGATTATTCACTCCTCTGATAGTATAACAACTGCCCAGGCTGTCTTAATTTTGGAGAAGAACTATCACTTCCAGCCTCTTGTTCAGAAGCTAGGGCGCCTCAAGCAGAAGGTTCAATACATGGGAAACCTGATGGATGTCCTTACTAGGTACTCTGAGTCAGACAGCACAAAAGACCCTAACTCAGACGCTGACAAGTCTGGCAAGGGCAAGAAAAATGGTGGTGACAAGGGTCACAAGTTGAGCACATCAGTGCATAACGGGAATTATGGTATTCCAGGTAACGGTGGTAAGCGCAAGCATCCAGACGATAGATCGAACTTTGTCGCTAACACTAATACTGGCTTCAAGGGTCAACGACGAAACCACAACTCCGATAGATCCTATAATGGGAACAAACCTCGTAATTATGACGAACCACTTAAAGGTCCTTGTCCCAAAGATAGTTTCCCACACAAGCCGGCCAACCACTCGTGGGAGAACTGCTTCATCATGTAGGAGTTTCGTCATTAGGCTTATCAGAATCACCACAGAGGCGGTGGTGGTGGACATCTGGGCTAACCCGGTGCCGATGTGTCTGGGGCCGGCTTCCTAGGAGTCGTCTCATCTGGTGGTTTCGCCAATCCCGGCTTCCACGGATCAGGCGGCTCAGGGGTTGGTTTCCAGGGTTCTGGTAACAATGGCAGTGGAAATCAACGTTTTGGGCAAGGCAATCAGCAACAGGGCAATCATTCCGGTTTTCAGAATAACCCTAAAGAGTTGAACAGCGGGCAGTATCACGCGTTCACAACTAGCACTTGTAAGCATGATCGCAAGCTTCAGCAGAGAGTCATCAATATGGCCGAGCCTACTGTCCCCGCATACTTAAACTGGTCAGAACAACTGATAACATGGAGCAGAGATGATCATCCTCCCCGCGTTGATAATCCGAGTGGTCTCGCTGTGGTGGTGGCACCCAAGTCCGTGGTTATACGCTCATGAAGGTACTCATGGACGGGGGAAGCAGTATCAACATCTTATATGACGACACGTTCAGACGAATGAATCTTTTAGAGAATCAGCTGTAACCCTCTTCCACGGTTTTTCACGGGATTGTTCCTGGGAAGTTAGCATATCCAATTGGGCAAATCAAGTTAGAAGTTGCTTTTGGCACGGAGTTAAATTACAAATGTGAATCTCTGACCTTTGAGGTGGTCAAAATTAAGAGCCCTTATCACACCCTCTTGGGATGGCCGACTTATGCCCGCCTCATGGCATAGCCTTGTTACGTCTATTTCAAGCTCAAGATGTCTGGGCCAGGGGGACCGCCACAGTTGTTGGCAACCAAAAAATTTCCCTTGAATGCGAGGAAGGAGATGCAGCTTATGATGTGTCGGCTTATGCAGCGGAAGAACTGAAATTCTACATAGCCAATGTTGACCTGCCGGACATGACCACCGTGAAAAAGCCCACCATGGAGTTTGACCCCCTGCTCAAATTCAAGCCGGCCGATGATACAAAGTAGGTTGATTTTACTCCAGGAGATTCGTCCCAATACTTCACTATTGGGACTGACATGGATCCCAAATAGGAAAGCGCACTCATCGAGTTCATAAGTGAGAATCGGGACATTTTTGCACGGAAACCTTCTGACATGACTGGTGTACCGAGAAAACTTGCTGAGCACCACCTCAATGTGGTTCCCAAGATGAAACCTGTCCGACAATACCACCGTCATTTTAATGAGGAGAGACAAAAGGCTATTGGGGAAGAAGTGGCTTGGCTCTTAGCTACCGGGTTCATTGTTGAAGTTTATCACCTTGAATGGCTGGCAAACCCAGTGCTTGTTCTGAAGAAAAACGGCACTTGGCGTATGTGTGTTAGTTACACTAATCTTAACAAGGCTTGTCCTAAAGACCTGTTTGCTCTTTCTCGCATCGACCAAATCATCGACTCCACTGCTGGTTATGAGAGCTTGTGCTTCCTAGATGCTTAATTCGGCTATCATCATATCAAGATGGCTGTTGAGGATCAGGAAAAGACGACCTTTATTAGACCTTTTGGGGCTTTCTGCTATGTTTCTATGCCTTTTGGATTTAAGAGCGCGGGGGCTACTTATCAGCGTTGCATACATAATTGTTTCCACAAAAAGATTGCGCTTAATGTTCATGCTTACATTGATGATATTGTGGTCAAGTCCCAGAAGAAGGAGACTCTATTGGATGATCTCAAGGAGACTTTTCACAATCTTCGGGTTTACAAGAAGAAGCTTAACACGACCAAGTGCGTTTTTTGTGTCCCTGCGGGCAAGTTGCTGGATTTTTTGGTGTCTGGACGGGGCATCGAGGCTAATCCGGACAAGATTAAGGCGGTGACCTTGCTTGCTAAGCCGTCTAATATCAATGATGTCCAACGTATCGCGGGCCATGTCGCAGCCTTAAGCCGGTTCATAATCCGCCTCGGTGAGAAAGCGATTCCCTATATCAATTATTGGAAAAGACAGACATTTTTGTGTGGAGTGATGCTGCAGACAAAGCTTTTGAATCTCTTAAGAAGCAATTGACTGAGCCGCTCATCCTCCCTGCTCCAGTTGAAAACGAGCCTATGCTCCTGTATATCGCTGCCTATAATAAAGCGGCGAGTTTGGCAGTCGTCGTGGAACGAAAGGTGTCCGGGAAGGAATACCCAGTCCAGAGGCCAGTCTATTATGTCAGCGAAGTTTTGACCGAGTCCAAGCAACGATATCCACATTGACAGAAATTGGCGTTTGGGGTCTTCATGGCTAATCGCAAATTAAAGCACTATTTTCAGGAACACCCAATTACTGTGGAGAGTTCAGCCCCTCTAGGAGAAATCATCCAGAATCGGGAAGCTACTGGCCGGGTTGCTAAGTGGGCAATCGAGCTTGGACCACACCACCTAAAATATGTGCCTCGAACAACTATCAAATCTCAGGCATTGGTGGACTTCATTAGTGACTGGACTGAATTGCAAGTACCCGAGGAGAAGCCGGATAACACATACTGGACGATACACTTCGATGGCTCTAGACAATTGGAAGGCTCGGGGCTGGAGTTATCATATCTTCTCCATGAGGTGACAAATTTTGTTATGTCTTGAGGCTCATGTTTCCTTGTACTAACAATACAGCTGAATATGAGGCCCTCCTCCATGGGCTACGCATGGCTAAGGAAATGAACTTAAGCTGGGTCAGATGTTTGGGTGACTCGGATTTGGTTGCTGGGCAAGTATCTGGGACTTGGGATTCAAAGGATCCTCTTATGGCGGCTTATCTGCATGAAGTCACCATCATCACAGGTCATTTTAAGGGTTACGAGGTTGATCATACTGCTCGCCGGCTCAAAGAGGATGCAAACGCTCTGTCACGCTTAGGATCTCAGCGTAAGCCGGTTCCTCCGAATGTGTTCCTCAATGTACTTCATAGTCCTTCCTTCAAATTGCCATCAGAAGAAGGTATTGCTATCCCTCTTCCGGAGGCACAACTAGTAGCTGCTCTTCATGCTATCCCTGATTGGACAGTTACCTCTATGGCTTATCTGACTCGTGGCGAGCTCCCAGATNNGGAAATCATCGCCCGACAGATTATCCGTCGTTCCAAGTCCATGACTATTATCAATGGCGAGTTACACTAGCGGAGTATTACTGGTGTGTTCCAACGTTGTGTTTCCCCTAAGGAAGGCCGAGAGATTCTCAACGAAATCCACGCATGTGATTGTGGTCATCATGCCGGCTCAAGCTCCCTGGTGGCCAAGGCTTTTCAGCATGGTTTTTATTGGCTTACAACTCACACAGATCCCGAGGAAATTGTGCAGAAGTGCGATGGTTGTCAGAAATTTGCACGACAGGCTCATGTGCCAGCTCAAGAATTATGAATGATACCGATCACTTGGTCATTTGCGGTCTGGGGGTTAGACATGGTTGGCCCGTTCAAGCCGTCCAAGGATAAGAAGACCCACCATCTAGTGGTGGTTGATAAGTTCACCAAATGGGTTGAAGTAGAGCCAATCAGCAATTGTGATGCTGAGATAGCAGTGAAATTCTTGAAAAAGCTGATTTTTCATTTTTTTTATCCACATACAATCATCACAGACATAGCACCAACCTATCCAAGGGAGCAATGGAATAGTTCTACCAACGTGAGCATATCCGGCTTGATTTAGCATCAGTTGCACATCCATAGTCTAATGGACAAGCCGAGCGAGCTAATCAGGAGATATTATGTGGAATCAAACCCAGACTTGTGGTTCCTCTAGAATGAACCCCTGGCTGGTTGGTCGAGGAACTCCCTGCAGTCCTTTGGAGCAGACGGACTACTTCCAACAGGTCCACAGGCTACACGCTGCTTTTTCTTGTATATGGAGCAGAAGCTGTTTTGCCAAGTAAAATCCATCACGACTCGCCCATGGTTGCCGCATATGTCGAAGCAGATAATGAACAAGCTCGTCAGGAATCTCTAGATGCGTTGGAAGAGGAACGCGATCTTGCAACAACATGATCAGCTATCTATCAGCAAGACGCTATCATAGCCGTAGGGTTCACAGTCGAACTTTCCAGGAAGTGACTTAGTGCTCTGTTTGATTCAAGATCAAACAGGCATGCATAAGATTTCACCACCATTGGAAGGGCCCTTTGTCATCAATAAGAACCTCAACAATGGGTCATATTATCTTGTTGACATACATGACCGCAAAAAGTTACGTACCTCTGAGGAGGAGACCAACAGGCCTTGGAATATTGCTCATCTTCGGCCTTATTACACTTAGATCCAATGGCTCCAACTCATTGTACATACCTATGTATATATCCTTATGATCAATATAATAAAGCCGACATCCCCGAAACTCAGGGTCTCTATCATTTCATCTCAGAAATTGTGTATGAGTCTTTATTCTTTGATCATAGGTCACTTGGGAGCTTCCAATTCATCGAGTTAGCTATTAACATCCCTCCTGACCCGGCATATGCCATTATAAAACTTGGTTAAACCTGCCTGTTTGCTTGATGCTACTCCGAAAAGGTGACCCGATGTACTCTTGATAAGTCAATCCATGTTGACCCTGAACTTAGCAAGGTTAAAACACCGGCTTAAGTCATGTGAGAGCTGGCTTACAGAAATAGAGGATAAACCATAGGCTATCACGCTAGCTTCACTGAAGCAAGACCTGAGCCTCAAAAGCCGGTCTTATGCCATGCCTCAGAATGCCGTCTTAATATTATGCAACCTTATTTCTGTTGCACAATATATATATATAGCATTTCATATTATTGTATTATTCTGTCTTACATGAATCATTCTATCATTTGCCAGGTCAAGCCTAGGAATCTGTGTTATTCTTTTTAGATTATCAAAATAATGGCATCGGATCGCACTGCGTCCAGCTATTATCTCCAATATAAGAAAGATCTTATTGTGCCAGCTTATGGTAAACCATAAAAACTGGCTCATTTATGAAGAACAAATATAATGATGCACATGCAAGCAGCTTGTCACTTAAAAAGAGCCGGCCAATCGAGGATGACAGTTCAAAAGTACTAAGTGCGTGATGGCACAACAGATGACCAAGTACTTTTGCTACTCCTATTACAAACCTAACTGGGGCCACAAATCATCAAGTTTTTAAAGAAAGAGAACTACTCTTGCAAGCTTGCTCCCGAATTCTCCGGGTTGACGTCCCTTTGCTGGTCTTCTGCACCAAAGGCTTTCGGGTCACCTTGTGTCGGCTCGTCCTGCTCGGTCTGGAGGTCCCTTGGCGTCCAATGGGTAGTTGACAAAGCTTGGAAAATGGAGTACTCACGGATGATAGCAGAAGGGTCGATGTCAGGGGCGAAGGATGGCTTACAACATGGAGGAGTTAGCACAAAAGGCTTGTACTTAGGCGGGTTGATGTGCTTGTTCTGCTTTGTGTAGCCAGCTTGATATTTTGACAAATCAAGCTCTTCAGAGATTTGATTCTTCAGCACTCGTATCTCTTTTACACATCGTACAAAGTCTTCCTAGGAAAACTCCGAGCTGTCAATGTTTAACTACAGAAACCCGCCCTCCATCTCAGCCGACTCCATTTCAGGCAGATAAGCCTTTGCATGAGCAAGCGCTAAGCCGGCCCCAACATGAGCCGCCAATTTATTTAATTCCCTGATGTGTTGAGGGAGTGTTGACAAATCATTGAGCATGTCTTTGATCTATGGAGAGGATGTGGCGGCATTTTTCACTGCCATTATTGTATAAGACCATCTTATGTACAATTGCTCAAGGTATGTATACACTGCCTTCAACTTCACTATGGGCAGTTGAGCAGCGTTGTCACTTCTTCTACCCACAAAAAAGAGAGGCATATCAATAACTCGGCCAAGCTAAAACCGGATTATGACTACGGTAAAATAATAACATACGAAAGATAGCCATAGTCATGTTGGTGATATGGCTCTTTAGAGTGGTCAACTCCTCCATCACTGGGCCGAGTTGGTTTTCTGCTTCTTTGGTACGTTTCTGCAAGACGACCTTCTCTTTCTCAAAATCAGCCTTGGTCTTCTGCAAGACGTCAGTTGATTGGTGTAAGGATTTCCGGAGATTAGCCGCTAAGGTTTCTGCTCCTTTCTTGAGCTCCTTTTCTTTCTTCAGCCTCCTCTGCAAGCCGGCCACGGACGACTCAGCCCCATCCAACATTTCCTGCATATTATAAAGCATTAGACAGTTTACAAGCCTTGAGCCACCACAGGAAGATGACCCGACACTTGGGGGCTACAACATACAAAATTTGTTGTATGATCAAGTCCAATGTAGTTGCCAACATTCTACATGACACTTGGGGGCTAATGAAAGTCTCTTTTCCATTTACAAGAAGACCTTGTTATCTCAGGGAGATGAGCCGGCCCTTGGGGACTACAGGTTGTGTTTCTTAAAATCTATTATGAGTACACATTTCTTAAAGCACCGGCTCATTATTCTCATAACAACGCGGTCCTTGGGGGCTACAGTCCTTTCTCAAAATTACCTGTCATTAACGAAGACCCGGCTTAGTAATTATTTTACTGTGCCGACCCTTGGGGGCTACAAGAGTATGCACGATAAAAGTAAAATGACGGGTATTTTCATACCTCATATTTGCGTTGGAGCACATTTATCATGCTCACTTCAGTATCCTGGCTCTCAGACAGCCAGGTCAAGTACTCTTGACGCAGATCGTTGACACTAAGATTGTCAAAGCTAGGGAGCTCCAGCTTGACCTTCTCTTTGGATAACATTGCCGGTTCATCCTTGGCTACAAATTTGTCCAAGGCAGTTGAAGTTTCTGGAGCCCTAGGAGTCTCTCCAACAATGTTCATCTCTGCATCATCCATCGTGTGCGATGGGACAATGACATCTACCTGTTGCACATGACTAGAGGCGCGAGCCGAACTTGGCGGGTTAACATGATGAGCCGGGTCATCCACATTAACCTGATCTTCTACATGGATCGTTTCTTCCATCATCATCAGTTGGTTAGCATGAACCGCCTCATTTTCACGAGCTGGCTCAACCCCAAGGTATGTGTCATCTTGGCTAGTGGTTCAGCTTGGGTTTCTGGGTTGACCACGGGTGGGTCTTTTATGTTGGGGCCTGTTGTGGCAGACGATGACCCACCAACCTTCTACTTTGCGAAGGCTTGGGCTCTGCAGTCATGAAAGGACCATCATATTAAAGAGGCAATTGTGATGATAAAGTGTGGCTCAAAGATACTTACTCGCGCCTAATTGTAAAAGTGGGAAGCTGGGTTGCGGTTGACTGTCCAAAAGAGGGCGACATTTCTTGATACTTCGAATCAGAAGGATTAAGTGGTTGTTTAAAAAGACTGGCTCGTGGACGAGATGGAATTGGACTGTGAGGCACCTCAATTCGTTGTTTGCGGGCGACCAGATCATGCGATAAGCCGGTAGATAACTTCCCAGAACTTTCCATCAGTCAGAATTTGGCTGCACGCATAATATGCCGGAAGTTTAACTACAAAAATAAGGCAAAATATGGAAAACAAATATGAGCAACAAATATGAGCAAATTTAGGAATGCTTACTGGAGGAACGGGATTTTTAAGCAAAAGGGAGCTAGCCCAGTCAAATTACATTTATCTTTGGGGTCACTTAGTAGCTTCTTTGCGGCTTTGTTGACAGCATCTTCAGACAGATTGTCTTGGCTGAAGTGTTGCGCATCTGCCGGCTCACCAGTATAATTAAACATTAACTCGCCCCTCAAGCTAAGGGGCTGAATCCACCAGCTTATCCAACACTGGGTTAGATCGATCCCAGTGAGGCCATGAGGTGTCAAAGCTCTTAACTTAGAGTAAAAAGGTGCCATCTATTTCCTTTCTTCATCGGTTGGCCAAACCAGAAAGGACATAGTAGCATTGAGCCGCTCCAGTCTATAACCCGACACGGGATTTTCGCCTTGTGGAGCAGTATTTTCAAAGTAAAACCAGGTCTTGTTCCAACCCTTGGGATGACTTGCCAATTTGGCTTCAGTGAAAGCACTATTCTTCCTCTTCTGGATAGAAATCCATCCAAGTTCTATGTTGGGTCCATCTTTGAACTCAGTCTGATGGTTGATATGGAAGTATTCCCGGAAGAGACCGACAGTTGGTTCTGTCTGGAGATATACTTCACAAAAACTTGGAACTGACAGAGATTGGTGATTGAGTTGGGGCCGATATCTTGTGGCCTAAAATTAAAGAAATTGAGCACGTCTCTGAATTTTTTTTGACCCAAGCGGTCGGAAACCTCTGTGCAAGTGATCTGTAAATATAACAACTTCCCCCTATCCCGGTTGGGGGCATTTTCTTCTTCAGGTGCTCACCAGCTGATCTCCACTTCAGACAACAAAAGACCTTGGCTCACAAGATCGTCCAAGGTGAGCACTGACACTTGGGACCTAACCCAGCCAACAGCCTTGTTGGTTTTTGGGGCCATCAAGGTCCTCACAAAGGTTAGCTGCAGGGTAAAGTAAAAATAAATATACCGGCGAATTACTTCCATATGGGATAAGCCGGTGTTTCCATGAAGGACGTCCGGGGCATGAGGTTGATTAGCTAAGGAAAATAATAAGCCGGATACAGGTGTCCGAATCACCAATATCAAGGCAAAAATGGGCTTTGGGAAATTTGCTAAGAAAGTTCTAAAAGCCGGCCATATTGAGACGGTACTTAATGGAAATTCCAGAATTTGGCTAAGTGTTGAATGACCTAATGAGTTGAGTCTGTTGCAAATAGAAATCTTGGAAGATAACTACGGCAACAAATCTAGAAAATGCATTGAAAAAAAAAGCCCTAAGTAGGGCGCAGAGGCGAGAGGTAATTTTTTAAATGGAGGACTCTTCAGGCATTATGAGGATCCTAGAACGAATAAAATGGTATCGTTGTGGGTAATCGACACATCTACTCGAGCCATTTGAATAGGTTCAAATCTACAACAAGGAAATGATGATGAACACCGACAAACTGATGAAGAACTATAGAGGAACGCTGGGGAAACTTATGGATCCGGCGAAGAACGCGACAGAGCACTGGGGCACCGCGGGAGGAGTCGGAGCTGTGACGAGGAGAATCCAGGGAAGCTGGCATTTGTCGTCAAGGGCGGCGTTGGAAGCAGAGAGCTCGGGCGTGATGACGGCAGGGATGGAGGAAGAAGATGATGGAACAGAAGGGTTATCTTGGGGACCCTCGGGTGTATTTAAAGAACTGTGAGAATATGAAATGGCAAGTGCGAAAGAATATGGATCACAATAAATTTTGGGCGGAAAGGTGCCTAGATTTTCAGGCATGTCAGATCCACTCAAGATTTGTGATGATGTCATGCGCAAATAATGGGAGTCCAGCAAGATGATGTCATGGCATTAAGAAGGGGCACGGAATCCTAAGGTAAGGAAATATTATGAGCCGGTAATACACGATAACCCGGCCAGGAAAATGAGTAGAAGGGACAAAGGAGAATTCTGGTTCATTAAAGATGACCCGGATTTATTTTCAACGGGAAGCTTAACATGGATAAATCCAAGTTAACCTGGGGGATAATGTTGGGGATATACCCCACGGTATGACCTGGCCAAGATATGACCCGGTTATCCTAGGCGGCTCATAAATAGTTTCACTGTGCGGGCCATAGTTAACTACGAAGTTCAAGCCCAGGAGGCGGCTCAAGAGAAGGCCGACTCGTAGCCCAGTATCTAGCAGGCCCGCTTATGGAGGAAGTCATGAAGAGTTTCCCTTACTTGAGAGACAAGGTAAGTAGGAAGTATACTAAGGCATGAGTTGTACTATGACCTGGATTCTATTGTAACCTTAGGGCCTTAACATATATATAAAGGGGAGCTCCTGAGGTCGAGAGGTTAGGAAAGATACAATCAATCGAGAGCTAGGTTACCGAATCTGCATCCTTGTAATCGAGATCTCTAGCAATATCAATCAGGCAGGAGTAGGTCTTTACCTCCATCTTGAGGGGCCGAACCTGGGTAAACTATGTGTCCTTCGTTCCCGATCAACCCCTCTCAAGCAACCACCTAGTTGCGATGGCCTCAAGACGTAGTCTTTTCTCGAGGACATTTGTCATTACAAAACCACGACAAACCCTATCTTTACGGTTGTTGTATCGACAACCACCGGTGGATGAGAACCTCGCCATTTGGTCCGCC
>CBMN010772751.1:0-17149 GCA_000582825.1 Hordeum pubiflorum | reverse complement strand
CCGCTTGCTTTGTCCCGGTTCTGGGACTAAAGGCCCTCTGAAACCGGGACAAAAGCCCTGTTTTTTATTAGTGTTTAAGTCCCAATTAACCCAAACTAGCTCTAACCATGAATCCAAACATGACAAAAGTTTCGGTTTATTGAAATCTTTCTTTATATAGGCCGGAGGCCAATTAGTACTTCCTTGCCCGGCCGGGGTGCATGACAAGCGGCTAGCTGCTGCATGCCAGCGTGCGTGGTGCGTGGTGCGTGTTCCGGTACTGTATGTGCGAGTGAGTGACTGCGCGGCATGCATGCATGCATGATGCATGTGCCATGATGAGATCGATAGGTAACTAGCGCTACTACGAGTAACGTAAAGGTGCTTCCCCGACCCATCACATATTTGCTTGGGTTCCATAAGTGCATGCATGCATGTGTGCTGGGAGCCCATAATTTCGCCATCCTAGTTAGTAATAGCAAGCACTGCATATCCATCTACCCACATAATATCGTCCACAGCAAGTTCTTTCCAGTCAAGTATCGGTGTGTTTCTTTGGCCTTCCAAGCCACGTACTATCACACGTCTGTACTACTTAAGTTAAGCGCACGGACCGAGCCAGGATCTATGGAAGGAGGGGCCAAACACAAACAACCAAACTTTAGGGGGGGCAAACACTAGTTTGAAGGATGTCTTTGCAATTTTTTCATGAATTTACAGGATATATAGACAAAAAAAAATTCAACCATAGGGGGGGCCATGGCGCCAGCACGCCCCCTGGATCCGTCCCTGGTTAAGCGCACTGAGAGAGAAACGATGCACATGTATATAGGGATGAAAACGGACGGAACTGCTGCTACCATATTTGTTTTCATACTCTTTTAGAGAAGCGGAAACGAATACAGAAATCCTGAAAATAAATATGGAAACAAATACTATCAGGAACGGACACGGAGCGAATACAGAGCCGACACGGAAATAGAAGTGTGTGTTGACAGAAAAAAACTAAAAAAAAAACTTAACCATAGAGAAATACACACATAAAACAAACAAATTTTATGAATTGTTAACATGGCTACAAAATAATATAGTTGTGTTAGCAACTTAGGGTAGTATTGTAGTAGTGCGGGACAATTTCATATAGGGTCTAATTGAGTTCGTGTGTGGTAGTAGAAGTTGGTCCTCCAATATTCCATTCTGTTCATTATTTCATTGTGTGTTGTTGGTATTTGGGCTACAAAAATAGCCATAGGACTATAGTGGAAACCAAAAAAATAGAAACGGAAATTTCATATTCACGGAAACGAAAAGTTGTGTTTCCACGTCTGTTCCACCAGGAAACACCGTTCCGTTTTTGTTTTCGTTTCCACATAAAAATTTCCATTCTCATTTCTGTTTTGCAAATTTTCGTTCTCATTTTCATATTTCCTCTTCCTTTCCATTTTTTCTCCGAAAAAGCAAAAACTTTCCACTTCATCTTCATCCCTACATGTATATATGCATGGGTAGGAGGAAGTTTGTCGAACAAGCAGGCTAGTTGTGTGAAGTTTGTCAAACAAGCAGGCTAGCTGTGTGTTTACTTATAGGTAAACTGGAAGGGGGAGAATGGAAAAAGGCCCATTTCGAAGTAGGGCATGCCAGGCCCGACAGCGGACATGTTACACATGGTGCGCCTGACACACGGAATATTGATACGTGAACTAATGATGCCAACCTGTCGTTTTACGCGTCCTCCCTCATGTAAACCTTTTGGTCACAACAGTAATTGGTCGGCTTTAATCAGGAGAGGCGCAGTAATGCGTGGAGGAGTAGTACCAGGCAGCTAGCTGTAGAACTCGCTTTACACTAGCATTTCTTGTATAACTAATTTGCAATATATACGGAGTAACTTGGTTTCAGTTCAGAACTACCATGGGAGAACTGAGCTTTGATTTCTCCAACGATCGAGCTGATCGATGCAAGATATATGGAGTACTCCATGTCCACATGCGTGCCGGCTAAAACCGTAACATTGGCTTGGGAGACGTTCAGCTAAAAATTAAAAGTATTTTGGGTATTATGCAAGTCAAACTTACATGAGCTGTTCGGGGCACTTGTGCCTGGGCGAGATATATCATATGTGTACTATATATATATATATATGTTCGCCGAGAAGAACGAAATGGTGCCTGGGCGCACTACGTGCGATCGCACCGGAATCACATGCTAAAAGCGATCCGGCGTATAAAATATGCAAATTAATTCGTACAGGAATTGTACATTAGTCCGGTCGCGTCACATGAAGCTAGCAAGCTTGAGGTGAGCTGTCTCCGCTTGACCACAGCTAGCTTAACTGGCACTCTTGGGTCTGGTCAAAAGGGAGCTAGCTAGGCCAGTTTAGCTAAAGCCTAAAGCCTCCTAGCTACTAGTACATGTACAATCATGCATAACTAGGGATGAAATGGAATGGAAAGTTTCCTCTTCTCTAGAGGAAAAATAAAAACGAAAACGGAAATTTGTAAAATGAAAATGAAACTGGAAATATTTATGTGAAACGAAAACAAAAACGAAACAGTGTTTTCAGATGGAACATATGTGGAAACGGAATTTTCCATTTCCATGAATATGGAATTTCCGCTTCTACTATACGCATATGGCTTTTTTATAGTCCAACTATCAAACAATACATAATGACACAATGAACAGAATGAGCTGATTGGGTTATTTGAAGGCCAACTTCTCATACCACACACTCAACTAGACCCTATATGGAATTGTCCATTTGTTTTTTGTGTGTATTTCTCTATAATTAGGGTGGTTTTAAGTTCTGGTCAACATATTCCGTGTCCTCTATGAATTCGCTCAGTGTCCATTTCCGATAGTATGTGTTTCCGTATTTATTTCCAGGGCTTCTGTATATGTTTTCGCTTCTGTAGAAAAATATGAAAACAAATATGGTAATATCCAATTTCGTTCGTTTCGCTCCGTTTTCATTCCTAAAATGAACCCTTCATGATTGTTGGACTAATATGTCACGTATCGAGACATATCTCCTAATCCCCTAAATTTAGGAGAATCACTATTATTGTAATCTCTCATCTATGGGTAGGATTGTAAAATTTGTCTATATATTAACACCAATGGAAAGCCCAAGTGTGGCAAATTCCCATATTTGTTTTTAGTGATCTTGCTACTCTAGAATACGTGTCCATCGAGGGCATCTTCAACACTGACACGTAAATTCTGTAACGCGTCAGTCCAAGGACCGGGTGGGACCAGTCCACGGACACAGATGCGGGAGCTGGCCATCCAACGGTATCCGCATGCATTTCAATTCGGCTTTCAACCAAGCGGGCGAAATTCATGCAAACCGACTAATTTTCGTATAATGCAGACGAAATTCATTACATTTTGGACAATTTTTAACTAAACCCTACATAAAACCTAATCTAAATGATAGTCGGCGACTATTCCCCAAGCCCGCTTCATGGTCGTGGCGGCTGAGCGCGGCCTTGGCGGGGTTGGCGATGTCCTCCTCGTCGTCGCTCTTGTCGAACACCTCATTTGTCGCCTTCCACTTTTGCTCAACGCAGGGACCCTTCCACTTTTTGTCTGTTTTGTGTCCGCCCGGACCTATTTCAGTCTTAAATTTGGGTCACAATTGGGTCGGGAGCGAACACAAACCGGATGTTTCATGTGCCCTCTTCATCCGTGTGTGTTTGGTACATGTCCCGTCTGGCCCACCTGCTATCCACCCACCATCCCACCTCTTTCTTTTCTCTCTCTCCTACCGACCCATCGATGCTCGTGCTTTTGTCCCCTTGCTCGGGCTCGATGCCGCAGGCGAGCCAGCGCGCGGTGTGCTTCCTCCGGTGGCCTCCAGCGAGGCGGTGGTCTCCAACGGCGAGACGGCATGGCGCCGCTTCCTCACGGAGGTAGGTGATGTTCATGGGCATGCCGGAGCCTGGTTGGGGCACGACCAGGAGGTGCCGCGGCAGGCAGGCGCGAGCGCGCGACCCGAGGCATAGGCGAGCGGGCGCGAGCATGGGCGAGCACAGGCGCCGCCCTCATCCGCGGGCATGGCTGCGGCACGGGAGCTCGGGGCAGTTCAAGGAAGGACTCACCCATCGAGTGTTTGATGAAATGCGGGGACATGCATGCCACAAAATGTGTCCGTACCGTTGGACGCACCGGCTGACCCCAAACGAAAAAGCGGACACGTTAGTCCGCTCGGCTAACCAAATAGATAAAAAGCGGCGTCCGTTTGGGTCGGCATACTGGAGTTGCTCTAAGTAGCTCTTAGCAGTCCCCACCCCGAGTTAGGTTGATTTTTAGTATTACCTCCGGATTTTGTTACGAGTATGTCAATCAATTTTAGTACGGATTTTTCGTTTGGGCTAGTTCATTTAGATAACATTTACCCCCAAGATTTTAGCTAACAATTTCCAGATTGACTAGCGCGTAAACTTTTTGTAAAACCCTACATAGGAATAACATTGTTCATGTTTGAGTTTGTAAATAACGCAATACGCAGGTAGACCTTTATCGGCCAACACAAAACGGATAAGAAACTAGCTTTTTTTTTAGAATCACATCGATGCTTTATTTAGTTTCCCATCGTTGGGATTTCGTCCGAAATAACAGATAAAATACAGTCTGGAGGCACCTCAGCCCACTCCTTACATGAATCTAGCTCTATTCCCTCTCGAGCGAGCACATGTGCTGCATTGTTCCCCGATCTCCTTACCCAGGACACCTTGAAGCCTTGCCTGGTGCGCATTAGCCGCCGACAGGTTACGTTTCTCCTCGTTGAGCACCCCGGCCAGGTTTTTGTTATCAACCTCAACATGGATAAACTGCATGCCTTTCTGGACCGCCATCTGCACTGCCTTGCGACAAGCGAGGATTTCCGCCACTTCGGGGTCATCAACTCCCTTGAACACACAGCTCGCAACTCCTGTGAATGCGCCAGCATGGTATCGGATGATCACACCCCCGCCACCTCGGCCTTGGTTCTTTGACAGCGCCCCATCCGAATTCAGTTTGAGACAGCCCTCGGCTGGTGGTTCCCATCTCACGACCGGTGTCAGTGATGGTACTGTCGGTTGTCGCGCGTTCACCGAGTCCCATTCCTGCACATGAGAAAAAACATTTTGTGCCACTTCTCGCGCATCAGCGATACGTTTGCCGTCCCTCGCTTCGTTTCTTGCTAACCAGAGCCCATAAACTGCTTGAATCATTAGCTCCTTCTCCGGTTCACTTGCCCCTCCGAACCATCGCAACAACCAGGAAGCAAGCTCGCGCTAGGATCCATCTGAAACCGGTGGGATCGCCACCGGAACCCCTTTGTCTAAGCTTAAGAACTTCCAGAAGAGAATTGAGTGTGCACATGTCCAGAACCGGTGTAGAGAGTCTCCTCTCTTCCACACGCCGGGCAAAAGACTCCTAGTTTGATCCTTCTCCTATGCAGTTCAAAACCAACCGCCAAGCCATTGCGGATTAATCTCCACATGTGAATTTTTTGCTTTCCCAGGAGCATTTGTGTTCCAGAGCTCCAGCCAGTTTTTGTGCGTTACCACCGTTGACGAAGGTTCCGGCCGTCCGGATCTCGCCCGATTGATGGACATTCTCAGGTGGTATGCAGACCGCACCGAAAACTCGCCGTTCTTGGTGTAGTTCCACGCCAGAAAATCTGGTGTGTCCGCCCCCCAATGGGTATATGTTTTATATCGCATGTGTCTGACTCCGAGAACATAGCCTCAAGTTTAACGGCATCCCACACATCCCCTTCCTGTGAAAGGAGATCGCAAACCCGGGTAATACCTGGGATGTACAGCTGCCCAAGAGGTGTCAGACTTCCCTTCCTCGGAATCGAGTTGTCATGGTGAATATTGATTGACTCCCCATTCCCTATCCTCCAAATCAGCCCTTCTCTTAGTAAGTCTCTTCCATGTAAAATGCTCTTAAAAGTGTATGAGGCTCTACTTGGGCATGTTGCTGTCAAGATACAATTATCTGCAAAGTACCTTTCCTTGAGCACTTGTGCACAAAGCGAGGAGGGATTCTGGAGAAGTCGCCACGCTTGCTTAGCTAGCAAAGCTTGATTAAACGCCTCAAAATTTCTGAACCCAATACCTCCCTCTCTCTTCGCCATGCACATCTTGTCCCAAGCAATCCAATTCACCTTATTTTCACCATTTGCTTCGCCCCACCAGAATTTCGAAGAGATTGTAGTCAGATTCCAGCACATCTTCTTCGAGAGCTGAAAGCAACTCATGGTAAAAGTCGGTGTTGATTGGAGCCCAGATTTAACAAGTACCTCTCGTGCTGCTTTTGATAGTCCTTGACCCTTCCAACCTAAGGTTTTCCCTGCTGCACTCTCTCGCACGTATTTGAAAGAGCCCTCCTTGGACCTACCCACCACTCTTGGCAGTCCCAAATATCTCTCACTCAAAGCTTCAGACTCAATGCCTATGGCTTGCTTCAGGGATATCTTGTCCTCCTTGATACATCCCTTCCCAAAGAAGATAGAAGATTTTTGCAAATTAACTTTCTGACCAGAAGCTGCCTCATACATAATCAGAATATCCTTGAGAGCTTGAAGGTTGCTGCTTGTTCCTTCAAGGAAAACCACACTTTCATCCGCAAACAGCAAGTGAGTTATATGAGGACCAGTGCTCCCAAAACTCACTCCCTTGATCTGATTTTCCCGCTGGGCCTCTCGCAAGAGTGCTGAGAAACCTTCAGCACAGAAGAGAAACAAGTAGGGGGGGAGGGGATTCCCCTGCCGAAGACCTCTCGATGGCAGAAAACTCCTAGAGAATCCACCGTTTAGCTTGACTGAGAAACGAGCGGTCGTAACACATCGCATAATCATATTGATCCACTCCTCAGCAAAACCATACCTCTCCAAGGTCCGCTTCAAAAATATCCACTCCACTCTATCGTATGCCTTCATCATGTCCAACTTGACAGCACATAAAGGCTTCTTCCGTTTCCTCACCCTTATTGCGTGCACACACTCATACGCCACAAGGACATTGTCCGTTATGAGCCTTCCTGGCACAAACGCGCTCTGTTCTTCAGAGATAAGGATAGGAAGAACCACCTTCAATCTGTTAGCCATAACTTTTGCAGCAATCTTATAAAGTACGTTACATAAGCTAATCGGCCTGAATTGCGAATGTAACTCCGGTGAGTTAACTTTTGAGATCATGACAATAACCGTGTTATTAAAAAGTTCAGGTGTCGCTGCCCCTCGCAAGAATTCTTTGACAGCTCTACACACATCCTCTCCCACCAGAGACCAGTGTCTCTGATAGAACATCGCAGGCAAGCCGTCCGGGCCCGGCGCCATTGTTGGACCCATCTGAAATAGTGTCGTCTTTATTTCTTCGTCCGTGATTGGTGCCGTGAGTTGCTGGTTCATATCATTTGTGATCATGTTTTGGAATAGGTCCAGCACACCCTCTGCTTGCGTTGATCCCTCGGAGCTAAAGAGCTGTTCATAAAATGATGCCGCCATTTCCTGCATACCTTCATTATCCGAGCACTTGGTGCCATCCTCTCTCCTCAAGCATCTCACTGTGTTCTTTCGCTTCCTGTGTGACTCTCTATTTTGGAAGTACTTTGTATTTTGATCTCCTTCCTTCAGCCATCCCACTCTAGATCGTTGCTTGTGCATGATCTCCTCCCTCTCATACACGTCTCTAGGCTGGCCCTCGATGTCCCGGGCCTCTTGCATAGAACCAGACCCAAGCGACCTCTCCTTGGCGTCTTTGAGCTGGCTCTTAAGCGCAGCAATCTGTCTCCGCACCGAGCCAAAGACCTCACGACCCCACACCTGCATATCACGGGAAACCAGCTCGAGCTTTTTGCACACATTATTCAGGTTGCCTCCCAGGCCAGCTCCTGCCCAAGCTGTCTCCACCATTTTTTCATACCCCTCGTGTTTTGCCCACATCTCCTCATACTGGAAGGGCCGTAAAACACCCGATCTGGCGCATGGAGCTGTCTCCATCACACGCACTAACAGGGCCTGGTGGTCCGATTCTTCTGTGGTTATATGCTCAACCATCATCTCCAAGAACATTGCCATGAAATCACTATTACAAATGGCCCTATCAAGTCTGACTTGAATATTATCGTTCTGGTCCCGTTTGTTGTCCCAAGTGAAAGGATAACCAGTATATCCCAAATCTGCCAAACCACAAACGGATAAACATTCCCGGAAACTCTCCATCTGTAGGAAGCTTCTAGGATTACCACCTTTCTGTTCTGCTTGGATAAGTATCTCATTGAAATCACCTACGCAAAGCCATGGCAAATTATCTTGGGCCTTTAAAAAAGCCAGTGCGTCCCATGACTTCTTCCGCAGTTCCACCTTGGGTTCCCCATAGAAACCAGTGAACCTATGGGTTTTCCCATCAAGAACTATCTCAGCATCGATGAAGTATTGGCACCACGGCCTACAAGTTACTTGTACGCTATCCCTCCACCACAATGCCAGACCACCGCTTAATCCATTACAATCAACTTCAACACCTTGCCTAAACCCTAGACTCCACTTGATCCTCTCCATTGCTCTCGCCTTTTTCTTTGTCTCACTAAGAAAAACCATCACTGGGTTGTAGGACCTAATCAGGTCACGAAGTTCGCCCACTGTCGAGTCCAACCCCAGTCCTCGACAGTTCCAGGCTAAGCAATTCATTGGGCTCGGCGGCCCCGGTGTTCGGGGTCCGCCGATTCATCATGCTACTCAGAGATACGGTCAAACACATTAGATGTTTTCAGCCTCGTATCGCGAATGAATGAATCATGGTGAACCTGCCTGTCCGGATCATCCTTTGCCACCCAAAGTTGCTTTGGTATCCTCTTCTGTCCTACCTCTTTCTGCTTATAGACTTGTCTCGGTTCCTTCTCATTAGGAGACCTGGCCTTCTTCCTATAAGTTCCTTTCTTCCTGGCCATGAAGCCCTGATGATTATTCCCATGCACATCTCCCCTGCCCCTGTGGTCAGGGTACTGTTGATCATAGTGTCTACTAGCTTGGCGCTGTTTAAGTTCATGCCTCAAATCCTGCTCTCTCTTCTGTTCAATCTGGTCCCTTAGATCCTCACCCCGATCATCCTGTGTTCTGTTCCTCGATTTATTTGGGCTAGATACCTCCTGTTGATCGCGCCTAAACACACCGCCAGCGCGGGAGTCAGCCGATGGGGAATACTCCTGAGAAAGATTACGCCTGACTGGGTGGTCTCTGACGCTAGCAAAGCCCTTCTGGTCGTTATTGGTGTCCTCCGTCCAAGATGAGCCTCTCCCACTGCTAATACCAGCTCCCCTAGAGGAACTTTCTTTGATGGAGGATGAACCACGTCCCGGTGAAGCCCGCAGCCAAGGGCCCCACTGATTTGATGAGTCAACAGGTGGTTCGCATATACCTCCCGGATGAACCAGTCGGCCACATTCGAAGCAAAAGTGAGGTATCTTCTCATAGCCAAACTCATACCAAGTTCCTTCTTCATCTTCCAGTGAAGATCGAAGCTTAAACCGTCTCACCAATGGTTCAAAAATTGATATCTTAGCTCGCACCCTTAAGTATTTCCCTCTAGCAAAACCATCATTCTCCACATCCACTCTCACAACTTCACCTAGCCAATCCCCCAGAGCTCGACAAAAATCAGCAGTTCTCTTGTCAAGGGGAAGATCAGCAACCCTGACCCAAGTTTCCACAATATCAAATATCATCTCGAGGGCTTGACACTGCCTTCGTAGTCCTTCATTACAACCACATGGAAGTCGAACTGCCATGGTCCGTTATGAAGGGCATGTCTCCAGTCTCCCTCACTTCCAAATCTTACCACAAAAATATTATCGCCTAGATCCTTGAACTTTGCTTCTCGGTGTAGCCCCCATGCCTTGTGCATACATCTTTCAAGCGCTGTTTTATTGAGGGGTCGCGGTGAGAACACTTTTCCCACCGCCGACCAGCATGGAACCTTAGTTTTTTCAGGGTTGGGGTCCGAGAATACAAAACCCGTACGTTCCTTCTCTGTGAGAACTAGGTTACCCATCCTCGCTGAGAGGCTCGCCGCCGCCGCAGAAGCCTTGCCATCAGTCGGGGACCCAGAGAATCCCTTGCTCGTTGAACCCGCCGCCTTTGTCGGTGTCGGGGTAGCCATCTTCCTCGGGGTAGCCCCATCCTTCCCTTTGCTCTCCGCCATGACCAGTTCACAGCGTAGCAAACCCTTGATCCGATCTCCTCCCGGTCCGACGCAGTCGCCGTTCGCAGGAGTCACCGGAGAGAATCAACACCCCCGCTCCAAAACCCTAAAACAGCGGCGGCCTCTGATCGCCTTTCCCGTCGCCCTTAGGTTTTCCGGAAAACACGGTGAACCCGCGTGTTCCCTCGTAGATTTCCTTTGAATCAATCGGATAAGAAACTAGGTACACAGTGCTGGGCAGCCAATCGCCCTCTCGCCCTAAAATTGCGCCGCGTCTACTCAATCACCTCGTTCTCACTCTCCTCCCGCAGCAGTCAATCATGAGCGCGAGGCGGGCGATGCGAGACGCTGCAGAGAATTGTCAAGCACGAGCGGGGGCCATGCGTGCATGCAGTTCGGTGCGTCGTCTGGATGGTGGGTCAGCATACGTGTGTACGGGTTGCGGCGTTAGTTACCGCAGGTAAAGCAGCGCAGGGGTTGACGTCAGGGCAACGTGGAGTGTCGGCGCTGACGGGGACCTCGCCCGCGCCTCACTCCGACGGCTCCACCCTCCTCTCCATTTTTTAACCGTCCGCCGTTGCCCATTGCCGGTGCCAAATGCAATGCAGTGCGTGCCCACCTCCGTTATTCTCTCTTCCCTATCCACCGCTCCGCCAATGGCAGCGCGTCGCTAGCTATCCGCCGCAGCTCGATGGGAGGGAGAGAAGGGAGGAGGCCCGGCCGGCAGGGGCCAGGGGCGTGCACGTTATCCACACGCATGCAGATGGTGAGGGTGGCGGTAACAGTGGCAGTACTACGAGAGACACATGCCCAGCGCCCTCGCTGTTCCCTCTCTTTCACCGCCGGCCTGGGACCGGTACGGCACCCCGCTCGTAATGCGAGCGGTGACGGACGGAGCTCGGTCTTTCTTGCGTAATGACCGTACCCGATCGACGTGCGTGGCAGCGGCTAGCCGCAAACGGTGGAAAATGCCTCCTCCTATCCTCCCCTCCCCGTACGTACGTAAACGCACCCCGTCCTCTCCCTCTCAGCTCGAGAAAAAGCCGGCGCCACCGTAACCATGTCTCCTACACGTACGCTGCTGCCCATTCGCGACGTGGACGTGCGCCTCCTCGCCTGCCGTCCCCTCTCCGTTCCGTACGTCCTTGATATTACGCGATCGCTAATATTCCTCAGTCACATGTACGTACTATATTAACGCATCAACATCAACTCAAAGGTTCTCGATCGATCAATCAGCGGATTAGGGGTATCCAAGAGAAATAATTAGCCATTGTCATTTAGCGCGATCAACAGTTGTATTGTCGTAAGCTCTGTTTGTATAGCTAATGAAACAATCGGCCTCAATTTCAAGTGGCGACAGGTGAGGAAAACCGCCGGGTCTCCACTTGTGGTACGGGTGACATGTCGGATATCTTCTTCTCGACTAGGCTGTACGTATCCAAGGACCACCTTGATGGTTACCAATAAATGATGGCCGGATCGAGTTGATTGATCCTGTCCAGACTAACTAGTCTGCAAATTTCCAAAACCATTTCCTATTTTCTCGACCGTCATGATGAGAGAGATATACATGGGAAAACCAATAAGAAGTCCAATGATCGGCCAATACCAGGGCCCAAAGCGTGAAATCATATGCGCAAGAGACGGTGTATGCATGCATGCAGGTCGATGCATGACGGGCGACGGGATGGTTGCCATTTCGCGACCACGTTAAGGACCGCCGGTTTTGGGGTGGAGCATCGCAGGGGTACTGTTGTGTCTCGTCATAGACATGGAAGTGTACGAGATGGTTGGCTAGCAGTGCACCCCGGGCCGTTCACTTGCGTCCGTCCGGCTGGAGGACCACCGTACGTACAGGCCGGCCTCTTGCGTTGCGTGCACCCTGGCCTGCACCCACCACCCACACTGTGTCTGTGTACATACACTGTGTGCCAACAACTACACATATAATGTCACAAGTGAGCTGACAGGAAGGGCTGCAGCTGGTGGGCTCCGATACCGTTAACCTTGCTAGCTACTTTTGACTTCACGTTGTGCCGTGCGTGGTGGTATTATATTGCTCTCATCTCGGGACCAATTGGTGGATAATGTTTGGCGCCTACGTAGAGTCACATACAGATCGAGTATTGTATGGCCGTCGATCATGACCTAATGTTCCACGCTTGCCAGCGAAATGTCTGACAGTAGCCAGCGTTAATGTAGCGCGGTGATGCTAGTAAATTACCACCAATAATGCATGGTTTCCATCAGTCCATGTTGCAGAGAGGCAACGCCCCGGAGTTGGTCACCACTCAACACTTGCGATGCATCAACAGTTGGCCCGTGCATCCGATGCCAACGTGCATGCATGCACGCACGCACGCACGGGCAGGGGCAGGCCGCTCCTCCACACGCCGATATGGCGATATGATATGCGTGCGTGTGTGAGCGCGCACGGAAACAGGTAGCGGGCGGGGGTTCTTTTTGGTGCGGGCGGGCAAGGCGCCGCAAGTAGAGCCAGCAGTTGGGTTTGGGCATCGAATCACGTGAGGGCGACGAGGATCCCGAGTCGAGGCGAGGCCTCGCTGCTGTTGGGTGGGCGGGCGTACGTGGGGTCGCCGGAATCCGCGCGGCACGTGCCTACTCGTGCTTGCTTTGCTTGCGCAGTTCTCCGCCTCCGCCCACGTGAGGTGACTCTCCCCCGCCTCGTCGTACCCGTACCCGATCACCGCGCCCATGGATTAGTTAACTGAACCCGTCGACGACCCGAGCGCCTCCCGAAACAAGGCCAGCCAGCCAGCCAGCCTAGCTCGTTGTGGCGGCGACCCCGCCTGACACGGCGTCGCGTGAGACGGGTGGTGCATGAGACGGGGGCTCTGCTATGTCGGCTGGAAACTTCGGAGGCGCGCGTCCCGTCGCGGGAGAAGGTGCACTGCATGGTGCTTTTTGGTTGGCTGGTTGGGGGAGTGGAGTGGTGGACGACGACGACGACGATGATGATGATGGGGAAGGGTGGGAGAAAGGGGGCGCGTCTCTTTCGGGGCTCTGACACCCGCCTGCTGGGCAGCACGTGGCGGTTGCTTTCGCAGGCCCCTGCCGTACCCCCTGCCACGTGTCGGGCCATACTCCCCCGCCCTGCCGACGCCATCACTCTGCCAACTAACTACGCGCAATCTGTTCCACTAGCTAGAGAGAGCTCTGTTAATACCACTGCGAATTTTAGAGACCAGGATTGACGTGGTGGTAACAGTCCTGGCTGCGCTAGCTAGCTTCTGATCAACATTGGCCCATCCAGCAATGAAGGCCACCACAGGCTGTGAGAACTGATATCCTTGGCTCACAGAGATCACAATTCACCACTGGCCACCGGCACGTTCCAATCACTGTAGGAGATGAGATATTTGCCTAGGCGTGTAGCAGCTGTGCTTCAATGATTCTTGGACGGGAAACCGCTAGCCTGTGGACCTAATTAATTACTACGGCTACAGGGCAGGCCAGCGTCGGAGGGGGGGCTATCTCACAGACACAGGCGCGCGCGCGCGCGGACCACGCCGTCACGTGGGCAGCACCCCGGCGAGACAGGCTCCAGTGGACGGAACGGGACGACGAGCCTGGTCCTCGTTTTTGCCCTGCTTCACCATAGCTTTTGTGCGTACCCAACTTCGCGACCTACCTTCGCGTGTTAAAACCGGTTGCCAGTTAACACGATCAGAGCTCAGCTTCCCTACCAGTAACTTATCTCTCTCCAGAGTGTCCTCGTATATATATAGCTCTAGCCTCTGTGTGCAAATCGTGGGGTAAACTTGCATACTACTCCCTTCGTATCGAAATATATGTCGTTAGAGTAGTTAAACTACAGTTGCTTCAACCGACATACGTTTCAGTACAGAGGAAGTATACACCATACGCGTTCGTTTTCCTCAAGGTAATTCGTGTGTCATGCGAGAAACAGTTTTGCCTTTAAATGTGGCCAGTAGTTTCGCTTTCAAGGTGGCTGGGTGCATTCAATGGATCTTTCATCGTGTTTCCTTTAGACCGGCTGAGTTGTGTGTTGCGCTTGTGCTTGTAGGCCCGAGCCCATGCTTATGCTTTTCAGCGGCACCTATTTCTTTACATCGTCCATCCTTTTTTAAAGACTTCCAACTGTAACTCGTTTATATACTAGTACTGCAACAAGTTCAAATGTCTACACCTTGCCTCTGATTCTAGGCAGAGGGTAAATTAGTCTTAAAATGAAGTTTCCCGGTTTGATTACTTGCCACTTTCCGAAAACCAGATGCTAGTACTTATGCTAGGCAGGCCGGCTGGTTGCACAACTGCTTTGCTTTGCATGAAAAAGCTGCCAAACTGAGCTTTTCGTTGGGCGAACCTAGCTTTAATGCAAGGGTTTATCGTGTAGGTAAAGGGGAATTAATTAACTTGGCGCGCAAGTACTCCACCGTGACACACACACACACACACATACACCACTGCACCTGCACATGCATGATCGTGAGAGTCGAATTGCTTGAATCACGCGTCATGACTTTTCCCTGCCTGTGTTCCCAGCTAGAAACCAGTGAGTACCTCTTTTGGCGCCCGCATTGCTTTGCTGCACACTATTAAGGTGGTGTGGCCTACTCCAGTTTAAGAGGTTGAATTAAGGCCTCACGCATAAGCATAATCCTGTCTGCTTATTGATGCCTATGTACATTATGTATAAGTGAATAGCGCGTTGCTTTAGTCAAATGACAATAAGGACATATGGTTGCTTTTGAAGTGTTCATACATTTATGCAAGTTGTTTTGATCCCTGGATTTCTTAGTTCTTGGGGTAGGAATCAAGATGGCAGGGGTTTACCGTGTGAAAATCATTTTCTTAACAATTTTTTGGGCATTACATAGTGTGTGAGGAGTGATGGAAAAGAAACAAATGGATCGGTGATTCTCTCCTCACGTTGACCTCCCCCTTCCCCCTCCTCTCGATGCAATTTAGGAGACACGGTTCGTGTGTGCTCTATAGCACATCACCGCGGCGTACACCGCGGTGGGTGTCGCCGGCTAACGCGTCCATGGCCGGGGAGGAGGGGCGGTGCATGGAGGACGACACATTCCAGAGGAAGGCACGTACCAAGACGACACCAATAGCAGCGAGGATGAGGAAATCGAGGTCGTGTGGCGGTCTTTCATGGTGGTGCGATGTGCAAACTATAGTGGTGGCCAAGGGAAAAGGAATGCCCATTCCTCAGGTCTACTGGTCGGTGCGCACCACGGTGGAGCTCATGGCAAGCATGGGTATGGAGGACACAAACAACTAGCGTGCATCGACCATGACTTCCCCACTCGCGGTGATGGCTACATGGGCCTAGGACACGGTGATTGTTAAGCAGTCTGAGCTAGCGTCTCGTCCTCTACCACACTGGCCATGGCGGTCGCGATGATTGTTGTGCCTGCCCATCTTGGTCTGGCAGATAACCGATGTGTGGAGGTTGGGATCAGAGCATCGCGCGGCAGTGCGAGCGGATTGCGCGCCGCAGTTGATGAGGTGGTTGTGTGTGGCGTCTTGGTGGGCCATGTGGCATGTGATGTTGTGGTGGTGCTGGTGTCCCTACACGCAGCAGATCTGGCGCACGTCAGTGGTGTGGTCGTGTTGGGCAATCGTCAACGAGTTGTCGCCGCCTCCTCCATTTGGCACTCATCCCCAATCTAGGGGCCGTTGCAGGCATCTCGCTCGTGCCAGGTAGGAAGATGGTGTCATCAAGGTCCGAAAGATAAAGAACTTCTGACGTGGTGTGCCGGCATTTCCATGATAGCCATACATTACCCGAGAGTGGGTGTTTGACGTCTAGTGCATGGGCAGCGACAACGGTTTTCGTTGGTGGGGCAAGGGTGCACCGGCGGCCGCTTCTAGTCGGCATTAAGCACGTTGTCATCCTTCTCTGATCACCCGTAGGACGTTGACGACAGCGTCCCTTAGGCCGTGGTGGAGGTTACAAGCCGTTCGCGGGGGTGTGGAGTGGTTTCTGCTAGATCCGAGTCGATTCATGGACGAGCCCCTCCCTGACACTCAACGGCCTGGAGCGATGGTCTTTGGTAGGAATATGTCCCCCATACGCTAGCGCTATTCTTGCATCACGTAGAATAAAAGCCGACCTCACTACCGAAAGATCCTTCTTCAAGATGACGACTGGAACAATACTTCATGTCTAGAGCGAAAACTCATGTTGTGGCTTAACTGACTAAGCTCAACAACGAAAAACTTGCATCATTAACTTGCTAAAGGTGTTGTCTCCTTTGTGATGTACTTGCCTTCTGTGGTTGCTCTGGGCAATCAGGATAAACATCCTTGTCTTTGTTGTCTTCGTCCGGACAATGTGAGAGCGGCGCGGCGCGAGGTCGCCTATTCTTTCTTGAAGGTGTTGCCAGTGAAGAAGTTTACTTACATGTGATTCCACCGTGGTTGCTTTTGTTATGTACTTTGATTAATAAATAATAGAACATTTGTGTACATCACAATGATGAGGAGGCCGAGTGTTTAGCCTCCTTTTTAGAGAGAAAAAACATAGTGTGTGATACTCTAATTCGATATCACAAGTGTGTGTGAATTCTATTCTGCTACCGGGTTGTTTTTGCCCTAGGTCCGCCCTTGGAAGGAAAAAATGCACATGAAGTGAGTTGTGGGTTGTGGCTCAGTAGTCAAGCTTTCAGTTGTGAGCCCAATCCACCAAGGTTGCATAGGAGTATGTGCTCACAATGGTAAACCATAATCCTCACAAGTCATAAGGTTACAAATCTAGAGCCACATCCCCTTTCAATCTAGTGTGTCTTGAATTAGGCGTGTGTGTATGACATGGATTTTTGGCTCTGGGGAGCATATGCTCCCTAATGAAGTAAAATCAAAATAAATAGTAAATGAATTTTAAAAATTCCGATTTTTTTTTGTAGATGTTCATATTAGTGTGGCAAGTGTGCTTGCCAATTTTCATGCCATATGGGACAACGATGTTTCGT
>CBMN010772685.1:3858-14040 GCA_000582825.1 Hordeum pubiflorum | reverse complement strand
GACTACGATTGATCCCCTATGCTTATGGGTCATCAGCCGCCGCTGCTGAGCGCGACCGCCGTAGCTCAAGAAGAACCGCTTGAGGGGGTGTGCTACTGTGTGTTGAGCGATTCCCGCGAAAGAAGGGGATCTGATGCTTGCGTGTGTGGGAGGTTAGGGACGAGAGAGAAGGGGATCTTACGGCTAAGGGTAGCCAGATCAGAGGGGTAGGGTGCGACCGGCCCAATTTAGGTCGGCGCGCCGACACCTATAGCCGGCCAAAAGTAGTCAATTCCAATATGAATACCGTCACAATAAGACAAAATAAAAATGGTACCGAGTGACCTAAAACGTTTTATAGTTTACAGAGGGGTACTACACATGTCTAAGGTCTGTCATTTTTTTCAATCTTTATGCATATTACGAGTTTGGAGTTGAATTTTTAGGGGTTCTATGAGTCCCACTTCGGTACATTGCCCTGAGAAAATGTATAAAACACAATATAAACCTTTCATAAATTATATCCACCATTTGGATGTATATATACTGTAGCCCAACTCCTATTTTGGTGCTGGTTATAGGCTTTGTCCTGGGATTGGCCCACTTAGATTTTTTCTTCCTTTCTTTAGCTTCAAAAAATACTGCTACCCTAGGGATACATACTCACAGCGTGTTTGTCTAAAATGAGTAAAGGGAATAAGAGTTTACATGTGAAAGTTTAATAGGGGATTAGGCGTGGGAAGTTGAATTTTAATCCCAATCCCATGTTTGGTGTGTGGTGGGAATTAGTAAAGGGAATTTGGGAGAACATAACTTCCAACATGAATTAACAGGGGGGCTGGGAAGAGATACATGGGAATTGACCTGCGCTCAGCTTGGCCCAGAGTTACCACCTCAGATAGATAACTTGTTGTGCACAGTTTCATTTCTTTTTTCAATAAATGTGACTTTCGAACGTTCCTGGTTTTGCAAAATCCTATCCGAATACTAAAAATAAAAGGCAATTAGATACGAACGACTCGATCATCGTTCGATCCTGAGCGATCAACTCTCCTCGTACTCCTTCTCTCCACTTCCTGCTCGCTTTTAATTTCTAGTAAAAAAAGCGGTGATGGGATTCGAACCTCCCACCACCTTTAGTGTGGGTTTTCTCTTAGCTAACCACCTTAGCTGCTGTAGTTTCGTCATTACAGATACGTTAGATTCTTTTTGTTCCGCGCGACTGATTCTGTCAGAAAAAAACAAAAATCAGAAGTGAGTGTGCGGTTGAACCTGGGCCGTTAGGCAATTTAGTAGAGTCCCATTAACATCTCACCTAAATTGCTTTAGTGTCCATTTGTGGAGAAATCAACCTTTTCAATGCAAGAAAAGTAATATTTACAAGAATTATTATTCGTGTAGTTTTTTTTTTCATTTCTCTAGGGTATCATTCACGTGATAAAGATAGGTTGATATACCCCGCGAACACTCTAACACGATTGTTGCTTGGATTAAAGGCAATCCTACTTTTTAAGTGCACTCAATCGTGGTAGCAAAATCTAGTTTTCTATACATATGAACCTATGGTTTGTGTGTAAACTTATCATGCATGCTAATTAACTTCGATACAATTTTGTATACATGCGATACTTGTTTGAAATAGGTAAACCAACAATCGGACTTGGCATCGAGGAACGGAGATTTTATCGAACTTCTTTGTATATAACATGGTAATATACGCACCACAAACTTGATAACTTACATAAAAACAGTATGGTAAGTTTGATCATGAAAAAGTTTGTTCAAACTTACCCCCGGCAACTTCTGTGTAAACTGCATGATAACCTACGTACCACAAACCTGATAATATACATACAAACACCGTGACAACGCTGTGTAAATGACATGATAATATATGCACCACAGATATGATAAGTTCAGACAAATACCAAGATGCCTTTGAACGATGAAACGAGTTTGTTCAAACATATCCCGATAACTTCTGTGTAAATAACATGATAATATATGCATCACGTACATGATAAATTCAGTACAAATACCATGGTGCCTTTGAACCATGAAACGAGTTTGTTCAACATACCCCGGTAATTTCTGTGTAAATTGCATTATTATTTACGTACCACAGACGTGATAACTTACATATAAACACCATGGTTACTTTAAACAGTAGAAATAAAAGATGTTTGAACATACCTCTCGTAACTTATTTCTAAATTTATATGCACCACATGTATAATATATCCATGTAACTTATTCGTAAATAACATGGTAATATGTGTACCATAGACATGATAATTTATGTATGAACACTATGGTAGCTTTGAACCAAGGAAAAAACGATGTTGAAACACACCTTCAGTAACTTCTGTGTAAATAACGTCATAATATATGCACCAAGACCTGATAACTTACAAAACATCACTGTGACTTTTGCCCATGAAAAAGGTTTGTTCAAATATACCCCGATAACTTCTGTGTAAATTACATGATAATTTACGTATACCACAAACGTAATAACTTATGTACCACGGAAGAGGGGAGGGGGTTGTTTAAAAACATACACCCGATAACTTCCGTGTAAATAGCATGGTACTATACACATTGTATACGTGATAACTGACACACATACACCGTGGTAACTTTGACCCTGGGGTGGAGGGAGGGGAGGAACCTGTTTGAAAACATACCCCTCCTGATAACTTCCGTATAAATAGCACGGTAATATACGCTTGATTGCCCACATACAAGCACCATGATAACTTTGACCTCGGGGAAGAAAGTAGTTTACAAACATACCCGTCAATAACTTGTGTGTAAATAGCATGGTAATATATGGACCACATGCGTGGATGCGTGGTAAGTCACGCACAAACACCGCAGTAACTTTGTCTAAAAAAAGTTGTTGAAAACGTACCACGGTAATTCATGTGTAAATATCATGATAATATACACACATACAAACTGATAACTTACTTAGCCCAGGCCTGATAATTATTTGCACGGAAAAAGTAGTCATAATATATCAAAATGGTATCTAGTTTTGTAAGTCCTGTCGAGACGAAATTATTATGCGAAAATGATTTTTCAATCGGATTAACGGTTTGAACTATAAACATTTTACAGTTTTGAAATATGAAGAATTTAGGATGATACCAATTTATTTCCCTCTAATGCATGCACGCATGTTCATGTGAAGGGAAGGTTGGAGAAACCATTTTATGCCCGACAATTTATGTGTAAACAATATGATAACTTATGCAGAGCTGATATGATAACTTACCTAGCACGTGAGTGGTAACTTTTTACCTGAAAAAAAGTCGTCGAAACATACCAACATGGGATCTAGTTTCGAAAATCTCGTCGCGGCGAATCTTTTATGTGAAAACAATTTTTCAATCCGGACGACAATTTGAGCTACGAAACATTTTCAATTTTCAATTTCCAAAAAGATTCTGCTGGCACCATCAATTTTCTTTTTTCCTGCATGCATGTTATTAGAAGGGACTAACCCGATAGACATGCGTGGAGAAATGAGTATCTGCATCTCTACATGCGATTGTCGTTGTGCTGCGGAGGATCGTTCCGATCCTTTGTTTATCGAACGACTAGTCGGAAGTTATTGCAGTCCATTTTTTTCCTTGTTCTTTACATTTTTTTGTTCTTGCTCTGCATGGTTTTTCCGGACGATATTTCCTTTAGGTTTTTTTATGCACTCGCTCGGTTTTTTCTCTTTCTTTTCCCATTTTCGTTTTATATTTTTTCCTTTCCCTTTTATTTTTCATGAGTTATCTTTTGGGTTTGTGAACTTTTACAAAATTAGCAAAACATTTTCAACTCCGCAAACTATTTAAACTTTGTGAACATTTTTCAAACTTGTGAATTTTTTTCGAAATATTAAATTTTAAAAAAATATAACTCGTGAACAATTTGAAAATTCGTATTTTTTTTTCAAAATCATGATTTTTTTAATTTTTTAACTCATAATAACTTTAAATTCACTAAAACTATTTTTCAAACTAGTGATTGTTTTTCAAATTCATGAGCTTTTTAAAATTTTACTCGTGAACAAATTTCAAATTCATGAACTATATTTAGGACTCTTTGCCTGTTGCAAATTCATGATTTTTTTTCAAAGCTAGCAGGCCACACGAGCAAGCTTGTGCAATATTGGGTCGCGGTCAGCTGGCATGCGTGCGGGTGCCAGCTTCCTAGCTGGCGCTTAAAGCACTGACTAGGAGCTCGTCAAATAGACGTCGTCACGCACAATAATTTTTTCACACTTTGAACAAAATATTACCTTTAAAAAACAAAAAAATTACAAATATTCACATTTAAAAATATTCTGCAAAAAAATCAAAATTGCTGTCACCACACACTGGCATTTTTGCCTTTCAATTCCTCAAAATCAAAAAATGCAAACACTTTTTCCTAAAAGAGCAAACAAAATTGTGAACACGGACAATTTTTCAAAATTTCAAATATTCTTTGAAAAAAAATAACAAATTTGCAATTTCAAAAAAGCAGGAAATACGAGCAAAAGTCTGAAACAATTTTTGTTGTTGTGAATTCCCCCCAGCATTTTATATTTGTGTATATTGTTTTTCAGAACAGGAATAATTTTGAAATTAGGGAAATAATTTGCAAGCGCGGACAGTACTAGAAACATTGTTACAACAAGTTTGAAAACGGGGGAATTTTTCGAATCGTTGAAGTTTTTTCAAATCCGTGAGTGCTTATCTTGGCCCAACAGGAGCCCAATCGGAGCGATGTTGTCTCCTACTTCGGCCGAGGCGTAAGCTTATTTTCTTTCTATTTTTTTCGTTTTTCTTCTCTTTTTTCGTTAATTCATTTTATCTTTTTTAAACTTTATTTTTATTTTTGAAACTTGTTCAAAAAATTGAAAAAAAAAGAATATCAAAATAACAGTTTTAAGTAACTGTCTTGCATTATGATTTTTTTTCTTCAAATGTTTATTAAATGCTTCAAAAAAACATTGACTGTTTTCAATTTTCTTCCTTTGTATTTATTTATGTTAGAAACTTAACATTACAGTTGAAAATATCTATTTAAATTATGATTTCAAATACATTTTATTCTTCAAAACCTGACATGATGCCTGTTATGGGCATGTCCACCTACTCAAAAAAGTTTGGGTCATTTTAAAAATGTCAAAATAAACACCACATAGCTATAGCAATACTACCAGTTCTCTTACCACAGAAGCTTTCACCGGCGGTGGAAAAAGTCCAACTTTTTCCCACCCCACAGGGCCGCGGCTCATTCCGCACACGGCAACCCAATCTGCACGTCTTCCTCCCGCACGACCGCTGGTCCTCCCGCGTAGGCGATCCCAACCCAGCCTGACACCGCTGGACCGCCGCCCATCCACCACCCTTCTTCCTCTCCTTCCTCCAGTTTCCTCCTCCCCCCGTTGCGCGCTGCGTCGACGGCGACCACGTCTCCATCGTGCCCAACATGTCCGCCGCCACTGTATGCCTCTCTTCCTCCGTCCGGCCGAATCCCGCCGGCACCTTGAGGCCAGCGGCTTTGCTCACTACGCCATGTGGACACCGTGGAGACAACTGCATGGAAGAGATCGGCGACGGTTCACACATGGCAGCGACGAGACGCTGTGGCGTCGGTCATGGCGCAACTGTTAGCCACGCATGTTTGTTCTTGCAAGTAATTTAGCGCGTGCATGAGCCCACGATTTTATGTGTGCGGGCCTTGGCCTGATTAGCGGATCAATTTTGTTGTGGAGATAGTCGTGGGATGACGCCCTAGTTAACGGACCGAACCTCGTTTCTCTTGCTGTTTTTGTTATCTGTTCGACTGAATAAAAGGAAAGGAAAACCACCCACGATTTTTTTGTGTGCGGGCAGCCACGATCACTATCCTCCTCATCGCCGCATCTAACTGAAGAAAATTCTTACTTACGAAACTGAACTTATGGTTACACCTGACGAAACTGAATGTTTCTGAAATGCTTCAGTACATGTGCAGATGTCGACTACGTGCTGGGTCATCCATCCGGTCACCTCGCCGCCGTGGACGCAGAGCCACTCCCCACTCGCTGAGCGGGATGTCTCGGCGAACTAGAACACCATGTATGTGTAGCCGTCGTGCATGCAATGATGCAGAGATCCACTCCCCACAGGCGAATGAGGCTCGACTGGTTGACGCGACCCAGGATGCTCACCTCAATGCAACGCCCATGTCGCTGGCGGCAGTTCTCGGTCCGACAAAGCTTAACGGTTAAAATCACAGCGACTATTTATCGCCCTAAACGAGTCGCCAGAGAAGTTTCGCTGAAGGTTCAAAGGTAATTGGGCCTGCCCGTTTGCGTGCACTAACATGAAAAGACAAGAGGAAAAGGAAGAACCAAGGATCGACCCCCAGCCACAAGGGATATAAGGCATGCTGCTAGCCACTGCGACCACATTCCATTCATGGTTATTGCATTTCAGCGGTTTTTTCTTTTTCTTCTTTTGTTTTCTTTCTCAGTTTTCACAGATTTGTTATTTTCTTTCTGTTTTCTTTGGTTTTCTCTATTCTCCTTTATCTATCTTTTATTTTGATTCTTTTCCCTTTTTTCTTCTCCGTTTTCATTCATTTTTGCATTTTGTTTCTTCTTTATCTTCCTTTTCTTTTGTTTATATTTTCGGATTTCTTTGCTATATTGGTCATTATTCTACATATTTTGTATATGTCAATAATATTTTTCAAATAAACGTCTAACATTTGTTTCTCCATTTTTTTCTTCTTATGTTTGTTTTCGTTTTTACTCTACATTTTCGTATATGTTAGAAACATTTTTTTAATAAATGATCAACATTTTTTGTATAAACTATGAAGATTATCAAAACGCATATTTAACATTTTTAAATACCTGTTCAATATTTTAATACTTATTCAACATTTTAAAACACTCATTCAATATTTTTTAATACTTATTCAGCATTCTAAAATACTTGTTCAACATTTTTAATACTTATTCAACATTTTAAATACTTCTTCAACATTTTTTAAATACTCACTCAACAATTTTCAAAACTTATTCAACATTTGTGAAATAATTTTTCAACATTTTTAATAATTATTTAAAATTCATATCCTGTTTCAACAATTTTTAATATTTATTAAACATTTTCGAGTACTTATTCAACATTTTTCAAATATATTGTTGAAAAGTGTTATTACAATATTTTAAATTATATAAAAAGTATTAAAAAAATAAAAAAAAAGAACATAAGACAAAAAAAGGCCATGGCCTCCCGCGCGGTTGGGCTGGACCATCTGGGCTCCGTGCGATGCGTGACTTTCCCCTGGGAGCAACTAATTAGGGAGCCTCCCTCGGTAGCCTCCCAACGGTCACTTCCACATATCGCAACTTGGCGCGTTCTCAGCCGCCGTCATGTGTCGCGCTCTGAGCGTTCTTTTCAGATTTTTTTTCGCACAGGTTTTCAGCGTTTTAGACTGGTTTTTTCCCTTTTTTTTGGTGTTCCGTTTTTTCACCGGTCTTTCTTAGCTTTTGATTTTTTTTGCGCAAAAAAAGCAAAATTTTTTCGCGAGAGGCACGAAGGCATGGTTTTGCTTTCGCGAGAGGCACGCCCGTGCCCCTCGGAAAGGGAAAAAATGCATTTTTTTTTCGCGAGAGGCACGGTTTTGCTTTCAAGAGAGGCATGGTTTTGCTTTCGCGAGAGGCACGACCGTGCCTCTCAGAAAAGGAAAAAACATGTTTTTTCGCGAGAGACACGTTTTGCTTCGGCTAGAGGCACGGTCATGCCTCTCGGAAAGGAAAAAAATGTGTTTTCTGTTTTTTTCTATCGCGAGAGGCACGGTTTTTTGTCCTGTTTTTTTCGTCAGTTTTTTTTCTAAAAAAATATTTGTCAAAACCTATCAACATGGGNNCTAGTTTTGAAGATCTCGACGCGAAGAACCCAACGGTGAGAACAGTTCGAGATTTGGATACACGGGTTAAGAGATAAAAATACGGATCTACGTAAAAAGGCAAAACTCTCAGGTTGCGACAAGTGGCACAAAGGGAGATGTAAGTGATCTTTGAAAGATGTACTCGTCAATTAGTGATTTCGCTTCCCCCTGTGTCCACTTAAAGCGAGAAATAGGAGTGTCCGGTTAAAATGCGGATAGGACCGATGTGCTGGGCGGGCCTACTTTAACAATCCGGACCAGCAAATTTGCTAGCGAGCGGGCCAAGTTTGCCGTGGCGACTATTTGTCGCTTTAAGCGAGGCGAGAGGGGAACAATCGCTGAAGTATTTCCTCCACCTACGTCATATTGGGCCAGCGCGCGTACAAATTAAAAATGTAGGAGATGGACTAGTTCATTGAACAAAGAAGAACAATCCGCCTCAATAATTACACGGCCCTTGAACATCGAAGACAAAGTCTTGATTCCCATCAGCATCGCTTCCGTCTCTGCTTTCTCAACTGAAATACTAGGTTTGGTACACTTCGACAGTGAAAAGACAGGTCGCCCAACATGGTCTCTTGCTATAGCTCCAGCCGTGCTTTCACCTGACCCAGCCAAGAATCCAACAACTGTGTTTAACTTCACCCATCCATCCGCTGGCAGGATCCATCTAGCCGTAGTATGAGAAGCCGGTGCAGCAGCCTGCGCCGTCCATGGAATGCTCGCATTCCTGAAGCCGATCTCCCTGGGGACAATAGACATTGAACCACTAATTAATTACTTCTTTCCCTGAACCCGTCAGCGAACCAAGTCCATCATTACCTAGCTCAGCAACATACTGTTCCAAGAAAGCCTTTGATTGGCCAACAGTCTGTTTACCAGATTTAAAAATACAGTCATTCCGCAGATGCCAGCATCACCAGAGGATTAACAGAACCTTTGCCCAGGTTTCAGCGTTGCCCGGGGATAGAAGGTTCTATAGCCAGTCATCACCTAAATCCCGGAATATATTTTCACCTGGGAGCCCCAAAAGCCCCCTGATCTCATTTTTTAAGGCCTTGCTTTTTGTGCATTCAACTGCGGCATGAAATTCATTTTCCTTCTCACAGCCACATATTCTGTAAAGACACTGTTGGTCTCTAAGGAGCGCTTCCATCTATTCTGCATCGTTGCCAGAGTACCTGTAGCAACCCGCCAACCAAACACTCTAACTCTTGCCGGTATTTTGGCTTTCCAAACAATGTCCCAGATGCTCGGTCAAAAGGCTCATTTGTTGAGCTCAACGCCGGTGCGCCATTCTGAGACTTGAGTGAGTATGCCAATTTGGCACCGTTAACAGTGAATATGCCCGATTTTTCATAGTTCCAGGCCATGGAATCCTTCACGTTCGCCCTTGGAATTTGAATGTTGCATATGGCCTCTGCATCATAGGGGTAGAAAATCTGGTTAACCAGGTTGGTATTTCACTCCTTTTCATCCGGCAACATTAGTTGATTCACCCATCTCAAGGGTGATCTTTTAATAAATTTTGCCATTTTCAGGCCCTCTCTCCTGGGGATCCATTGTGTCGGGCCCGAGGAACTGAGAGTACCCAGGCCCGTCTGCCTGCGGCCCAGGACGCAATGCATGTCCTGGGCCCAGCGCGGTCCATCATTGGACTTCACGAGCAAGACCCTNNNGAGGGCCCCCGCCTCGCGAGGCGCAGGTCAGCAAGCATCGTCAGGAGCCTCACGAAACCCCTCGCGAGGTCGCCTCCCGAGGCTGCCCCCGAGGCCCTCGCGGGGCGGACTAATCAAGGGTGGCCCGGCGGGGTCGCGCGGTCCTACATCTTCACGTGGGTGACGCGCACCACGCCGAGCGGTGCCAGGAGCCATGCCAGCAGGCACGGATGAGGAGGCTTTCCTCTTTTGTNNTAAGGGAGCAGGGCCAGCTTGCTGGTTCCCAAACCAATTTCCAAAGGTTTCCCGTTTGGTGCAAAAAGACCAAGGCTGGGGGCTCGCCAGGACGGAGGTCATCCATAAGCCCACCAGCGCGTCACAATAGGAGGCTTTTGCAGGAGAATACTACTTTTGTCAGGATAAGCGGCAGTCCTGTCCCCATTCAAACTGGCCGTTGTGGCAACCCTTCCTGCCTGGCGTTTTCGAGGGAAGGGGACCGGGGCCAGTATAAGATAGGGCAGGCTACCACCATAGAAGGGGATTGACTAGAAACTAGCGAGAACCCACCTTTGTACTCCCCCTCACCCGCAAGCAATCGAGACAAGCAGGAGTA
>CBMN010772621.1:0-12203 GCA_000582825.1 Hordeum pubiflorum | reverse complement strand
GCACCTGCCGCCACGGCCCGGGGGGTCTTTTTTGACAATTTCAACCGGAGGGGGTCTTTTCTGGCAATTCCGTTGGACAGGTGGTCCTTTTGGACAAAAACTCAGCTTAATTAGGTCCTCAAAGAGCTACCAGTAGCTAACAACAAGCCGTAAAGATTCCAAGTAATACCATAATTTTACCACTAGCCAACTAGGCCCGGTTCAATAATTTTTCTCACGTATGGCCGACCCTATTATGACTTATTGCGGCCTTTACCGACCCATCTAAACATCCTGGACATATGAAATTCTCTTGATCGTACTAGTCGTTAGCATGAAGAACTATATTCAAGTACCCTAGCTGTGGCTGTGTCTCTCTTCCAAAGACAGAAAGGAAAAAAGAAACACATCAATCTTGCATTCAAATTCAAGCATTGGTCTAAGGGGCATCAATCTCCCTCTCAATAAGCCATAGCAAGGTTCTACTTTTCTTTTTCAAACAGTTTTTTACAATATCTTTCGCGGTATTATTAGAGCTGTGTTTGTGACTAGAAAAGTACAAGATGACAGAACAAGAGATGACGGGTATATAAAAACCGAAGACGGCATTTGTCTATGGAACGCATTACTACCTTACTGAACTTCATATTTTAGCTGCAGGCCGGCGAGGTACGGCGTGTGATGCCGGCGATGAGACTTTTCTTAGATAATACGCTGAATCGGCAGGGTCAAGTTGACTTTAAGACCTACCTGTATTTTGTGCATCTTGAACTTGAATACACCAGCCTGCCAGCAGTAGACTTTGTTTTTCTTTTCTCATCTTATAAGCCTGCAATTGTCGTTGTCAACGCATAAAAGAAACCCTCAAACAGTTCCATACAGACAAACTCAGTTGCCTCTCTCAACGTGGCCATGTATCAGCTTCAGCTGCTGAACGTACCACAACCGAAAGCAAAACTTTAGACGATGTCCTTGTCTCTTCAGGTCTAGTAAAATAAGCCACGCAATGCTGCACATATTCGTATTCACGAGAAACACCGCTCTTCTCTGCATTTCCCGACAGTTTTGTATGCTGAAGGAATCAGTTTTTAAGAAAATCGGTATAACGAATGTGGGTCAAACGTAAAGAAAATGGGCAACCAAAATATCGTGCATGCCTACTTTTTTTTTGAGATGTGCATGCCTACATTCTTGTAATGCACAACACTGCTACAATCTTGTCCAATCCTCTTAAATTTTGATTAAACCGACAACGGCAGGTTTTAATGAGATTAACACTCCTGTCAACTAGTGTGATTTATTACCTCAGACAGGTGAGACGAGCCTTTGCAGACAATGGTAGAATTAACTGTTACTGAATTACTAGTTAAGGCCAACGTATGTAACTGAAGGAATTAAATAGATAAAGTTAACTTGTTCAGAACAACCAGAGACATGTATGCTGCATGAGGGCATACCCTCCACGTAGCATGTTCAAACGGCCTTTCACGTAAGATGCGGCCCACCTCGGACCATTTTTTTCTTTCTTTTCTTCATCCTATTAATCACATGCATTTGAGCAGTCAATTTAAGAAGGATGTAGAGGACATGGTTGCATTTATGCACAAATGAAGGCTTAAATCGAACACGTCCGGTCACTGAACGAGCACGTCCACATACGTTTAGGGATCAAAATTAGCTGACCTTGGTACTAGTATAGATGCTCTAAATGGAAGGGAGAAAGTTTGGTACTCCAGTATAATTATTGTTGTTGCTGAATACACAGACGCCGATATTAGGGTACAGAGTATCCACGGGACGGAAGAAACGGAAGATAATGAACACGGGCGGCCGCGGCTGTGAGCTGATGGCTACAGCAAACAAGGACAAAACCATCCCGAGAAAACGTAAAACACCACCTCCCGGCACCCGAGCCCTCCTCCCCCTCCCGCGCCTATATAAGCGGTGCCTCCGGGCTTCCCATTTCCCCGCGCGGCGCAGAGCTCCACCAACCAAACACCACCCGCCTCCGAAGAGGAGACAAGGGCAAAGACGCTCCTTCTCTCTCTCTCTCTCTCCGCCCGCTGCTTCCCCCCGGAATTAAACTGCGCCGTACTTGAGCACGCGGTAAATCGCCCGGGAGTTACACCACCGGCGCCGTAAAAGCTCTGCGAAACCGCACGAGTGGGCGACGAGCAGAGCGCTCCTCTGTTTTCATCCCATGACGTCCTGCGGAGGCGCCACCGCGGCATGCCCGGATGGCTGCGTCATCACCGCCCCCCTGCTCGCCAAGGCGGGGGAGGTCGTCATCCCGGTCTCCGCTGACGAGGCGGCCGCGCCGGTGCTCACGTGCAAGCCGCCCGGCCGGCTTGCCAAGGCGGTGAAGGAAGCCTGGTCCGTTTCTTTGGGCATAGCGCTCCCGATGATGCCGCCCGTGTCCGCCACCGCGGCCCGGGACGAGGCGCGCTCCATTCTCGGCCTCGCATTCCCGATGATCCTCACCGGGCTGCTGCTCTACCTCCGCTCCATGATTTCGATGCTCTTCCTCGGCCGTCTCGGTGGGTTGGCCCTCGCCGGCGGCTCCCTCGCCATCGGCTTCGCGAATATCACCGGCTACTCCGTCCTCTCCGGCCTCGCCATGGGCATGGAGCCGATATGCGGCCAGGCATTCGGCGCGGGTAATTACTCGCTCATTGGTCTCACCGTGCAGCGGACGGTGCTCCTCCTCATCGCGGCCGCCGTCCCTATCGGTGGCCTGTGGATGCACATGCGGCCTCTGCTTCTCCTCTGTGGACAGGACGCCGGCATCGCCGCGGTCGCCGAGACCTACATTCTTGCCTCGCTACCTGACCTCCTCCTCCAGGCATTCCTCCATCCCGTGAGGATATACCTCCGGATGCAGTCCATAAACCTGCCTCTCACCGTGTGCGCCACGCTCGCCATTGCCATCCACCTGCCCATCAACTACGTGCTCGTGACCGTGCTCGGTCTCGGCGTCAAGGGGGTGGCAATGGCGTCCGTGCTGGCCAACCTGAACCTGCTCCTCTTGCTGCTTGCCTACATCTTCTTCAAGGGCGTCCACAAGCGCACCGGCGGCTTCGCACTCTCCGCCGAGAGCTTCCGTGGGTGGGGCGAGCTCATCAGCCTGGCTCTGCCGAGCTGCGTGAGCGTGTGCCTCGAGTGGTGGTGGTACGAGATCATGATCCTGCTGTGCGGCCTGCTCCAGAACCCGCAGGCCACGGTGGCATCCATGGGCATCCTGATCCAGACCACGTCGCTCATATACATCTTCCCTTCGTCGCTCAGCTTCGGCGTGTCGACCCGCGTCAGCAACGAGCTGGGCGCCGGGCAGCCCGAGCAGGCGAGCCGCGCCGCGACGGCCGGGATCATGCTCGGCTTCGCGTTCGGCGCCTTCGCCTCCGCGTTCGCATTCCTCGTGCGGGACGTGTGGGCCAGCATGTTCACGACCGACCCGGCGATCATCGCGCTCACCGCGTCGGTGCTGCCGATCCTGGGCCTGTGCGAGCTCGGCAACTGCCCGCAGACGACGGGGTGCGGCGTGCTGCGCGGCAGCGCGCGGCCCAAGGACGCCGCCAACATCAACCTCCGGTCGTTCTACCTCGTCGGGACGCCGGTGGCGCTGGTGCTGGCCTTCTGGTTCCACTACGACTTCAAGGGCCTGTGGTTCGGGCTCCTGGCGGCGCAGGCCACCTGCATGGTGCGCATGCTGCTGGTCATCGGGCGGACGGACTGGGCGGCCGAGGCCAAGCGGTCGAAGCAGCTCACCGGCTGCGGCTCGGCCGGCGTCGACGCCCAGGACAACAAAGTTGGCGCTGGCGCGGCCGACGGAGACGAGAAGTCGCGCCTGCTTATCGACGCAGACATCGAGCAGCCGAACGATCGGTGTTGACAGCTACGCAGCGCGAGAGGAGCCGGGGGGGCGTGCGCATTGTAATCTACTCCCTCTTCTTATTTTTACCATTTTTATTTCCTCCCCTGCTGGCCATATTTTGGCCGGGGGAGGAGCTAGGGCGCTGACAGGGTGACAAATTTTGGTTCACATTTGCTAATGTAGCCATGTAAAGATTTTGCTGATTGTTATTAGAGATGGGATGGGATGGGAAAAATATCTTGTTGGAAGCAAGTTTTGAGACACAAGACAGAGGAACAATCCGTCCGTCCCCTGCTTCCCTTTCGCTTGCTCCGGTCCGGCCAGGTCGGTGTCTGGTCCAGGGAGGCCGGCCGCGTGACGACCCGGTCACCGGGCCACCCAATAAAACCGCACGCACCACCAGCACCAGGTCTAAAGTCGCGTGGCTTCGCCAGACCATCCTGCAGGGACCCGCCACTTTGCGCATCGCAGCCGTCGGCCATCGCTCGCGGCTTACTTTTGCGCCGCCGGGACCCGCCCGGAAAGGAATCCAGTTATACCACGTGATTTGTGTAGTAAGCTAGACTGCTGTCTGACATGTATAGCAGGATTTTAAGAGTGATTTATTATCCTAAACATGACCGTCAGGATAGAGTTAAGAAAAGCACGGTTCTGTTCCACCATTGCTCTGACATTTCCTCCTGCCACGATTTTCTAAAAATTACTCTGACATTTCCTCCTGCAACGAATTTCTAAAAATTACTCTGACATTTCCTCCTGCCATGATTTTCTAAAAATAACTGTATTATCCTGTCAGCTAATGGAAATCAGTCGATTCTTAGAGAACAAATACATTTTCACCAAATAAATAAAAACTATAACATTGCGAATATTCTTTCAGATGAGTTGGAACAATTTTGCAAAAATCGATCTGGGAAATAAAATAATTCACGCAAATTAAATTATATTATTGGCGCCACTAATGCGCGAAGACACTTCCGGGGACCACGAGCCCACATTTGCTCCAATTGGTTTGTCGATCTAACAGGATTTAGCGGCTAAAAGGTTTTCTTCGGTTATTTTTTCTATGCAACAAGCAACTAAACACACAATTCCAGAGAGCGGGGATATAAGAAAAGGGGAGCCCAATTAGCTGATTTTAACAACAAATTGCCATTCACAAAAACTATAATTTGTGATACCCAAAAAAGCAAAAATCACATACATTTTGACAGGTGCAAAAAATGCAAGGAAAAAATCGCATAAATATTGCATGGACCCCTAAAATTGCCATCTGACACAACCTTAAAGAAACAAAAAAGAATGGGAAATCTTTGTGTTGTGGGATTGCAATTGTTGGACACTTGACAACTGTCAGTGTTGTAGCATGACAATTCTCTATGCAGAAAGCGTTGCCATGTCATAATATCATGGCAATTTTGTTTTAATTTCTCAACAAATCATGGCACGTTACTTTTCTATTGTTTTTGCCGGACAACAAAAACCATAATTTTTCCTAAAAATGCCATAATCTTCCAGAGATAACATGGCAACAACTTTAGTTTTTTATCTACAATTATGGAAATTTAGAAAATTATTTCACTCGAGTGACGGCAACTATTTGCATACATGAAAAATAATGACACTCATGGACAAATTGTGAAATTTGTTCTCTAACTTGTGGAAAATTAATAGTCACTTTGCAAATTGTGTACTAAATAGTGATAAATTTAGAGCAATGTTGTATTGGTCACATGAAAAAGTAGGGCTTTGTCCTCTAAAAGCATGGCAAAATTTGGAAATATTTTAATTGGCTACATGATTTTTTTTTGTTTCTTTTTCATAAGTTAATAGCAAGGTTAGAAAAAACTGTAAAAACGTCGCATGGAAAATTTAAATGATTTTAATTTCCTATAATTGTGGCAAATTAAGGAAAAATGTAATGATGGCATGGCAAGTTTATGATTTTTATTGAACAAAACTTGACAAGTTTTTTATTAAATGTATAATGGTCACATACAAATTTCATTTATATCATGGCAACTATATTGTTTGTACGTATTTTTTGGGGAAAACACATGGAAACATGGTAAATTCAGAAAGTATGTTCTTCGCATCATGACAACTTTGGGAATTTTTTTTTGTAACACACTGCAATTTTAGAAAAAAAATGTATTTTTCATATGGCAAATTTAAAAAAGAATGTTTTAGTACCTGTTGACAAACTAAGAATTTTGAAGGGTGACATGGCAAGTTTAAGGTTTTTGTTGAACAAAACATGGCAAGTTGTTGGAAAATTGTATACCATGCCAACTATATTGGTTGTTCATAGATTCAAAAAAAAAAATCATGGGATTTTTTGAAAATTGTGTTCTACAAAACATGGCAACTTTGAGAAATATTGTTTTGTAACACATGGCAATTTTAGAAAAAAATGTCTTGCACTGGTCACATGACAAGTTTATAATATATATTTTTCATACATGATGACAAATTCAGAAAATGGTGTGGTGTTCCCATGGGAAATTTAGAGTTATCTTTTTCCGAACATAATGACAAGTTTCAGAAATTGTGTGTGATATTGAACTTAATAGTAACCATGTATCTAATACTAAGATTGCTTTGGACGTCCCGATCTGTAATGCAAGGCATCCAGCATTAGTTTATGCGTGTTGAGATCTAGATGTTTTTTAATGTTATTGGTGGCTACAAGTTACTATAAAAGTACTAGTGCGTGCCCCTCAACAAAAAAAGAGTACTAGTGCATGTATTTGTTCTTTTATGGTCATAGAAGTATTTTCTTTTTGTATTTTACCACTCTTATAAATCTGGGAACTTGGACCACCTCTTTTTTTTAGTTTAAGAAAGTATTATATTTCATCGGACAAAGGGATTCACGGGCTCAGATGTCAACCACTTTAAAATCATCCGGACTGGAGTCTTCAAATTGAAAACGAGCAGCTCCGCAGCAACAACGCAAAAATAAAAATGAAAGCGAGCAGGCGGGAAAGATTCCTCTGCTCCTCTCAGTTGGTTCCGAGGCCGGCCAGTGGCCGGCACGACAGAGCAAGCGCCCCGCGGTGGCGAGGGCGGCCGCGCACGGCGAGTAGCGACGCGCCGGGGGCCACGTGGATCCACCTCTGCGCCCGTCCGCCGGCCGGAAGCATACGGAGGATAAATGAGACCAGCTCAGCCGATCGACATTCACCGGCGCCGGCACCGGCATGGCCAGATTAAAAAGGACTCGCCCGCTCATCATCTCCGCTCCTTGGAGCACCGAGAAGATGGGGCACTGTTTCGAGGCCCCAAAGGCCACGACCGTAGCAGTAGCTTGGCTATGTGTAGGCGGTACACACCATGCTAAAAATAAAATACGCAGCTCCCCGTTAGTAACATGCTGAGGAGGTCACGGTCGAACGAGGCTGCATAATGTATTTGCATTTGCACGCATCTGATTTCAGCGCCTGTCGTGTGCACTTTGATCCACAAATCCCTAAAAAATGGAGAAGTAAACCGTCGAGTAAGGTTTAGTGGACTATTTTTACCTCGGGGCCAAGCCTATCTTCTAAATTTAGAGCAATAACTTTTTTGGTCAAATTCATTTATTTTTCAGGCACGAAAAAAAACTTAACGATTCTTTTTATTTTATTGAACGACATCTTGAGTACATCGGAGTACATCATTCAGGAACTCTTCGCTAAGTGAATCGATCCAAAGAAAACTAGAACCAAAACTTAATAGAAATTCAAGTGCCATAACTGCTACCACTAGTTCTTTCAACATTTTCACTATGTTTTCGTTTTGAACATTGTTGATTTGCTCATTTGGCTTCTACATTATGCACACTTCTTTCTTGTTCGCTTCCACACAATCCAACATTGCGCCGTCTCTAGTCCCTATTCTAGCAAGTAGTGCACGAACACTATCAAATTTCTCACTATCAAAAAATCGATGCTTCGGATCCGGCGCCGGCGTGAGTGGTCGCAGATCTACCGATTTAGGCGGCGTCGATGGCGAGAGAGGCCCAAATCCGGCTGGGCGAGGAGCGCGACGGGTTCTACGGATCGTCCACGGTGGCGAGTGGTGGCCGACGAAGGTGGGAAGGGTGGCGCAGGAGTAGATGCAGCGTGGTGTGGGGTGGGTGCGGCCAAAGAGGGGAGGATATTTTTTGCTCGGGCGGTGGGAGTCTGACTAAAAATAGACCCCCACGAACGGTGTAGTAAAAAATGTACGCCTCTGTATGGTTTATTATTTCTGTTAGGTCCTGGCGAGAGGAATAAAACCATAATTTTACTCCTCTATAACCATTTAGGGGTCGGCTAAGAGCATATCAAGCCGACCCCTTAAAATTTAGACCGTTATATATGGCCTCTTATCCTTTAACTTGTCAATTTTGCTCTGCTAAAATGTAAGGTTTCTAGTCGAAACCTTAAACTCAACTGCTTCAAAAAAAAAATCATGAAAATAGCGGTTTCTAGTTGAACCCTTAAACTTAACCACTTCAAAAAGAAAATCATGAAAATCATCTAAACTAGTGCATCAAACTCAATCCGAACTCGATTCAAACTACTACCATAAATTATATTGCATAAATTTAAACTAAATATAAACTAAAATTACATTGAAACTAAAAAAGTATTCCTCCTTGGATACGATCTTCTCCCAGTTCGGCTCGTTGTTGACGTCCTCGTCGCTGCCATTGTCACCCTCGCCCTTGTCCGCTCTGTCATGGGTGCGGACCCATCACCGTCGCTTGAGCAAATGCCAATGACCGATGTATCGGACACCTAGATCTGTCGGTCTTCCCCGCCTTGTACAACTCGAAGAGCCGGCGCTACTCCTCATCGTACTCCGGATACTGGTGGCGGAGCTCGCCATGTACTCCTCATCGATGTGCTCCGCTTCGAGACGCTTGTAGGCTTCCCTCTCCTCCCGCAGCTCACCGCGGAAGACCACTCAGGGTTAATTAGGGACAAATCTTGCATGGGAGCGCCGAACAGGAAGTTGACTCGTGCACGGATGTCGTGAAGGCGCACCGCGTGGATGCCGTACGCCTGCGTTGCCCATTCCATCACAGAGTGGTAGGAGCCGATCCATATGCGACGGTGGGTGTCGCGGTCCGTTTTCTCGTAGACCCCCCTCGACAGTTGCCCAACGCCGTGGTACCTCCTCGGCGTCATTGGCGGCGGTGGCAGGTCGGGGAACCGGCGGAGGACGCGCCACCGCAGGAGGAACCGTCACAACCTAGGGCTCTAGATGGTTGCACTGGGCGACGTGGCTCCACGCTTCTAATTGATGGCAGGGACCTCTACAGCGGCTAGATCCGGCCATTTTGTGCAGCGGTGAGGCGCTGGAGTGGAAGAGGGGCGCGCAGACGCGGATGCATGGTGCAATTTAGGGTTATGGGAAGGATGGGGTGGTGCCGAAATGTATGGGGTTAAGCGATGGGAGAGTAGAAAAATTATACTCCATGGGTGGGTGGCCAAGTAAATATAAGGGTGGGGGTAGTCGAAGAGTATAATTTTTACTATTCGAGTCAATAAAGGATCACAAGGTTTAGTTTAATGGGGCAAAACCCAATTTTTACTCCTTGAAATATTGGTCGGTTAGAGATGCTCATAGGGAATCTCCAACGATGAACCTCAAACCGCCTGCGACCGTCCGAACCGCGTGGTCCGGTCCAATGCGGGTTTGTATCGGTCCGCCGACCGGTCCGGACGTGATTCACCCAACCCTACAACGCCCACGTCTGGCAGTCGTGACCCACCCAGAAAAACCTCTCGCCTACCTGGTGCTTTTCATCCAACGCACATGCCGCTTGTCGTGCCACATTCATGCCGGCCGAGAGCATGCAACAGCCGGCATTGATGCCGAGCGACGTGACCAGACGGGAGGGCAGCGCTAACGGACGCGACTTCTCGGGTTCGCCGCTTCAATGCAGACGCCGTGTCCCGAGAAACCAACTCCGGCTGCTACGCCGCGTTAAAGCGGACATACCGCCCCTTTGCAGGGTCTGACTATGGCTATTTAAGTCGTTGACGACGATGCTCACACCCACACTTTCCCCGAGCCCCTCCTCCTCCCCGAGCATCTCCAACTTCGGCGATGTCGAAGTCATGGTTCTCCACACGATAGGGAGAGGTGGCGGGAGTTCTTTGTCACGCGGATCATGGCGTCTCCTCCCTCGATCTCCGGGCCCCTCGGCATCCACGGCAGCCGGCTCCTCCGGCAACAAGGAGTACCAGGCGTCGTCACAGTAGCAACAGCCACACCTCCTCGCGATGACCGCTCTGACGGACAAGGAATTCGTCCGTCAGATGGAGCTTATGATAGAGCGATCGCTCCATCACATTGGCCCGGCGCCACCGTCCCTCGCTCTCCGAGCCCTCCTCCGCGAGCGCTAGGCGGGCCACCGACGCTGGAGGGACAACGACGTCGGTCCCGGCCGGGCATGGGCAGCCACACATACGAGGTGGTCGTCTAGTACAAGCTGTAGTTTTTGTTTTGCAGTTTTCAGTAAAACGGCCGAAATATCGGTCATTTACGCAAATTAAGACCGAACTTTAATGAATTCCATCATGTTTGGTTAAATTTCACCCGGTTAGTTCAAAGCGTTTAAAATGTATGCGGACAACTTTGAATGGTCATCTCTCGCATTCGTGTCCACGGATTGATCCGGGTCTATAAACAGATGTTGTGTCCGGTTTACGGGCTAGCGTTAGAGATGCCCTTATGTGAAATTTCCGCCTAATCACACAGGCGTGCATGCTGCTGGCGTGGAAGGAATCCTCTCTCGTGGTCAGTAGCCAACTGTTTAGCTCATGCTCGTTGATCAAAAGGACTAATCTGCGACGAAACGGCAGGCGCGCTCATCGCAACCCAGTTGGCAATTTTGCATCTGAGAGATTGGTGGCAATGATTCGTGGCCGGCCGGCTGGATGCTGTTTCTCCAAGGTCATGTCCCCTGGTTCTTGGCCAAGCTCGGGAGGTGTCTCCAACAAATAGAAATGTGTTTATGTCCAGGCGAATCATGGCTCTTCCGTGGCTCTTCCGTGCCCTCAATGTATGCATGAATCATGACGCGTACATCCCACTGGGGGGAGAAGTTGATTACTCTTCCCACTTTTGTACTGTTTGCCAGCGTAGGCTCAATACTTAATCATGCATCGGTACATTGTTCTAGGCCTACTTGATCTAGGTCAAAATTAACGAACTGCTATACTCCAGGGAAGGAGAGGAGTACCACTTAAAATGTAACGAGCCATGCTATTAGAAATGTATAGCTTTCACACACTTACCAATTTATGGCGAAATAGGCTACCAACGACGCTCCCAAGTTTTAGGGCATATTTGGTTTCCCAAGCCCAAAATTTCAAAGATCTTTTTTACTAATGCCCGCTTGTACCATTTATCCCATTTTGTTTGTATTTTGATATCAGATATCTATGGTATAATTCAACTATAGCAAAGATGTGCCGTTCTGTTGATAAACCAAAAGGGTTTTCTACTTCTATATAAGTATATGGAAGTAAGTTAAGCTCCACATGTGATACTCGATTTACGAGCTTGAGCCCCTCTCACAAATAATATTTCCTTTCTTTGATAGAAATCCTAAATTATGCCGTTTTTCCGTTCAACTTATCCTCCCATGCATTGCATATGTCCTCTTTCACGTCTTTGGCCAGCTTATGGACCTTCTGTCGTGATAATAATATATGGTGAGAAGATTATCGTAAGATACTAGAGGACACAGACGAATCACCGCGTTTCACACTTGGTGTTTATCTCTCTTGACGAAACTAGTTTTTGCTTCTTCTAGTTCACCGCCACCTTCGAGTTGCGGCACCCATGCATATCTTGAGCGATGGAGCCAACCGATGAGGTCGACATCTCGTCCGGATCACATCAAAGGGAAAACAAAACACTTGTCTTCTCATGAAGTTCTCCGCCAAAGCTGTTTCCAACAACTAGTCCCCTTGGTCTGACTGGGTTACCCTCCACCACCCAAACGCCTTCCTCAAACCAGCCACCCATACATCCTTCCTTTGTAAAACTATCACCCGCCACCTTCCAACCCTACATCAGATTTCCTTTGTGTTAACCAACAATGGTTGCCTGACCTACTTTTGGCTCGACACTTGGATATACCACTGTCCCCTTGCCACTGCTTTCCCAAACCTCTTCACCCACTCTACCCAACAGTACATCCGCGTGGCATCTATTCTGCGTGATGGTCTAGTTTCTAACCTCCAGGCTCGCCTTTCCGTTGTGGCCTCGCAAGAAATGGTTTCTCTGTTGTTGTTGTTGCAGGATTTCATGACATCGCCAGAAGACGATGAGCGTTTCCTTCATGGTGGGAAGCCCTTTGCCACCA
>CBMN010772454.1:0-10282 GCA_000582825.1 Hordeum pubiflorum | reverse complement strand
CCTATACTTGTGGGTTATCATCGATGCGCCAATACCTGCTCTGAAGATGGATAGATGGAAGACGGTGGTGGCGACCTCTAAGACTGCACCGGACCGGTGTGTGCCCTAGACCCGGTATGAGGCTTGGTTGGGGAGTCCGACTTTTGATGTTAGGTTTTGGTGCGAGGTCCGTTTGGTATTCGGCTCGGATAATCAGCACCCTTTCATCAAGTGGATAGGAGTGGCAACAAATGTTGTCAAGATGGTGGCTTCAGGCTTAATGTTGTATTACTGTGTAAGGTTTTTGTAAATAGTTAATTAAATGGTTGCATACATGATATTCCCTAGAAAATCAACCGTCTCATCTCCATATTTTCTTGCTTGGCTGGTTAATTGGTTGCGAATATAGGGCTACAAGATCATGTGGACGAGGAACCGATAAATGACTTAAATCAACACACGTGTTACACTCTCACGCAAACATCAAAATTCATGGTTGGCTTGTTATTTTTCAGCATAGCTCTCGAATTTTGAAATTGTTGCCGAACAGAAACTAATGTATATGATATGAGGTCCAACTATATTTGATCATCCTAATCCACTATATCCATTTTTCCCCAAAACCTTTTGCATGCATATCTCCATAATAGTTTCATGACTAATCATGTCAAATGCCTTTTCAAAGTCCAATTTGAGCAGCACATTTCTCTTTTGGATTTATGGCATTGGTGAATGTTTTCAAATGACCAGGCCAAGCAATCTTGAATGCATCTATTATTAAGAAAACCATATTGGTTGGCATGCACCAAAGTTAGGATGATCTTTTGAAGTCTATTGGCTAGCAGCTTGGTGATAATTTTCAGAGTACAGTTGAGAAGGGATATAGACCTAAAATCCCCAGGTGTTGCAGTTGAGTCCCTTTTTTGCAAATAGGGTAATAAAAGAGTAGTTGATGATCTAAATGTTTTTTTAAAACTTATAACTTCGGGATAAAAAAATACAACCTTCCATTTTGGTCAAACAGAAAAGTGAAAAGAAAATTACATACTTAATTACAAGGGCAAAGACCGCAAGAAAAAAAACAAAATCCTAAACTACTAACAGACATGTCACAATTAAGGGGGTAACTGAGACACCCATCTAATCAAATCATCCTTGAAATTTTCTTTAATCCTACAAGGCAGAAGAGAAATGTCCTTGAGAGTAGTTGATGCTTTGAGAGTTGATAGTACCAGCACGGAAGTCTGTAATTAGGTTATGAAAATCATGCGCCACAATATCCCAACATGCCATGAGAAATGCAACATTGAACCCATCAGGTCCAAAAGATTTGTCATTTGGCATGTTTTTTATAACCTCGTCAATATCGTTCTTAGTGAAGGGGACTTCAAGCTCATGGAGACTAACACTAGAGAGTAACAGTTTATGCAAGTGCAGTGGATTGTCAGTAGGCATAGGAATACCCATTATGTCCTTGAAATCTCTAAATAAGATAGCAACTTTGGATTGGTGATCATGGTGTTCAATAATGCCAAATTCATCTGTAAGTACGGCAAAATGGTTTTTCCTATGCTTGATGGTAGCCTTGGCCTGAAAAATATACGTTGGCCTCTCCAAATTTAATATTTCTGATAGTAGCTCTTTGTTTTCAATAGGTCCTTTGAAAAAACCAAGGCTTTCTCCAGATTAAATCCTAACTACAAACTAAAAGGTATGAACTACCTAAATGCAAATTAAATCTTGCGCGTGACATCCAAATTAAGATTTCCTGTTGTGAGCGTTGATGTAATGGCCACATGCTAATTTACTGTATGACGTTAGCTTTAGTTTGCTTGCTTTTTTTCCCTGGGACGGAAATTAGCAGTTGGGATTGGTTTCTTATAAATTTCATACTACAAAATTGTGTGTTATAGGTAAAGGTCAATGAAATTACATCGTTTCAAAAATAATAGGGTAAGTGAATGCATCAATTGCTTAAAGCTCGCGTGACCTCCGACCTACCATAGATCCAAGCTATTTATTGATTGGGGGAGAGGGCCACCCACGTCCCTTATAAAAGAGCAAGGCTTCCTCAGGCAAAGGATGTCTTCGAATTATCTAGTACTGTTGTATGCATTATTTGTTGTGACTCATGCATAGGGATCTAAAAAATAAATATAGGCATAGAAAGCATCCGGAATTACCAATGGTTAACTAGAATTATGACATGCAGATTGTTCCATTGAGATTCGTAGTGCACCTCTTCACTACTCTGCTACCTCGACGTCACTATGACATGAATCATTGGATCGGCTCGCACAACCATGCAGTCGTGAACTTGATGAGAAACTGAAGGAACTGAGAGAATGTTTGGCAGATTTCTTGCCATGAGATCACATGGCAAAAACATCCCTCAATGTTAGAAGCGCTAACCAAGTCCATAAAGGGACGTTTCGAAAATATGTTTTAGTTATTGCTATTTTACTGGATATATCATACATATAGTTTGGATTTTAAGTATGTCACCCCGAACGCTTTTTAATGGCAACTTTTAGTTTAACATGAGATGGCAAGTTTAGTTGTTAAAACATGATAATTTTGTCTCGGTTTGTTTTTCCGTCGGAAAATTATCATGTTTGCCAATCATCACGTCAAATAAAGTTGTCATAAAAAATGTTTGGGTTGTCATGCTTAAAATCAGAACGTTCCGGATTTATCATTTTCGTAGTACAACAACAAAATGATATGTATATTCAGTCTTTCGGAGGTGTTCGTAAGGGTAGGGTTTGCGTATGTGTTCATAGGGATGAGTGTATGCTCGTCCGTTTAAAAAAAGTTTGCTAAAAAAGTCCCTACCAAAATGTATATTTTTCTAGAAAATGGGACGTATTGTGTCCATCCTCAAAATCGACACGGCCCCTTTTTTTTCTCTTGTTTATTCGTTTGTTTTGCGAGGAATCTCGTCCTGCGAAAAATACATCTGACCCACCACCGCCACGTCCTAGAGCTGCCGCCGTGCCGCCGCTTAGCCTCACCGCCGGCGCCTCGCGCCCCCTCCGCTGCGCCCCTGTCGCGCGCTTCGCCGCCGTCGCCATCTCCGGCAGTTCCCATCTACCCCACCTCATCGCCCCCCTGCTCCGTCCATCCGCAACCTTGGTTCCTAAGGTACGTATGAGCTTCTCGGCATCGATCCAGTCATTAATCAACCCAGTCAGTCAGTTAACCTCCACGAATTTTCAGAGCGGCGCACCATCTAGACGAGATCCAGTTTTGGCTGGCAGCGAATTCCCTTTTAATATCAATTTTAATAAATTTTCATGGTGCGAATTCCCCTTTGTTTAGTATACTGATGATATATAGATACGTTGGGGAATTTCAGTGGCAAGCCATGGAACCTGATTGATGCCTGTTGTTCCATTGCCAGGTGACCGGTGTGTGTTCTTGGCAGCAGCTGGTCACAGCAATGGATGACGGGGACCTTGATTTCTCCAACCCGGAGGCGTACCTGGACACCGGCGCCGATCTACCCGGCGGCGGCTGCTCCATGGACAGCTACTTCGACGGCATCTTCAACGACACGGAGCACCTTGCGTGCACTCACACCCACACCTGCAACCCGCCCGTCGATGACAGTTCACACACCCACACCTGCGTCCACGTCCACACCAAGGTCGTCTCGGCGTCGTCGGATGGCGGCGTGGACTCCACGGCCAAGAACAGCGCCTCCAAGAAGCGACCTTCTGGTAACAGGGCAGCCGTGAGGAAGTACCGGGAGAAGAAGAAAGCTCACACGGCGCTGCTGGAGGAAGAGGTGGTTCAGTTGAAGGCTCTGAATAAGCAGCTTCTGAAGAAGCTCCATAATCACGCGGCGCTTGAGGCCGAGGCTGCCAGGCTCCGCTGCCTGCTTGTTGATATCAGGGGGAGAATCGAAGGGGAGATCGGTGCTTTCCCTTACCAGCGGCCTGTGAAGAGCATCGATTTGGTTTCTTCTGGTGTTGATCAAGGGGGGTTTCTTGGTAGTGCCCAGGTTATGAACTCGTGTGATTTCAGATGCAACGATCAGATGTACTGCAATCCAGGGATGCAGATAAGAACAATGGGTGATGATGGTGCTATGAGCGGTCAGGTGTTTGGGCAAGGCACCGGGGATATTGCAAACATCCAATGTATGGGGGGTGCGAAATCTGGGTTCACAATGCCCCCAGGCTGTGGGGGTATGGGGACAATGCCTTCTGGCTGTTTACCCAGTTCTGAAAAGCAGTGAAGGTTAGTGCCTTCTTTTATTGCTTTTGTTAGATAATTCTTTTCTAGCCAGACCAGTCTTGGACAATTGTTTGCTAACTAATTTTTTTGTTGGCCTTTCGTCTTCAAATTATGTTTATGCATACTCATGAGTAGGGAGCAGATGCTTGTGCTGTTTATAGTAGTCGTCTGCTAAGAGCTTGCCTCAATTTTTGTGTCTTTTTGGATATCGATTTATTTAGTGACTTGGAATCTTGTTTGACTGGATATCTTAGAAGTGTGTGTAACAATTTTCCTTGTATAATATAACTTACTTTTGAAGGAAAAGTAACACATTATTTTATTAAAAGGCGATTAGCAATGTCACAGTGTGATTCATGTGCTGTTGTCCATGGTTGAAACTATGAGTCATTACAAACTGATCGGTGATGAAGACTAAATATCTGTTTCCAATGGAACCTTATAAGTTGTAACCATAGCAGTTTTTGTGAGTCAAGTGATGATATAACTGGAAGGGCCTAGGTGCTTCATACAATACGAATCTGCTCTTGTTTGTGTTTATCAATTGAGCACCAGTTGTTAGTTCACTTGCTTCTACAGTATTAGTTTCGTTGCAAACATTCCAGCTGCAACCTGTGCTTGGTATTTTGCAGCATTTATTTATATGAAGAGCCAGTAGTGATTGCCGGTTTATCACTAGAAACTTTGTTCATTTATGAAGTGTTGCCCATTGCGTATTTTAGACTGGGCCTGCCTTTCACTAGTATTCATTTTCTTTGTAGTTCAGGCTGTTTTAGTTGTCAACATTGCTTTAGTTCCAGTGTTATGTGCAAACCTGCTGTGCTGTTGCTGTTTCTTTGCTGTTGTATCTTCTTTGTTTCCAGTGAAGTAGTAACCCACATTTCTACTGCCCTTTTTCAGGATTCCAGAGGTGTGTATCTTCTCCTTGGCAGGCAACATCGGTTCATGTGGAGGGAAGACTGTATAAATTGCTAGCTTCTATCCGTCGTGTTGGTTCGAACTGTTGTGTGTGTGTGTGTGTGTGTGTGTGTGTGTGTGTGATTCTGTCGCCAATGATGCTTCTTTGACAGTGGCCTGAGGCGCTGAAACTTTGTTGGGTCTAGAGCTATCAGGGCATTCTTCTTCAGTTTCCCCTAGTTGTCACTTCCAGTTTTGCCGTTAAGAGTTTGACAGCCTTGCTCCCGGTCCGAGTCACTCTCTCTTAAAAAAAGGCTCGAAGCGGAATGGACCGGATCCTAGGGAACCATGAATAATAACCAGAAAGCAGTCATCCAGGTTATGAGGCAGCTCTGTCAGAACTAGGGACACGACCTGCCTTTCTCCCGGTTCGAGACACTCTCTGACAAGAGTCGAAACGGAATGGACCAAATCCTGTGGAACCATGAATAATAACCAGAAAGCAGCCATCCATTTTATGTGCCAGCCAGGATATATGTGTAGTTTGGGTAGGCCCAACGTTGGATATGATGTTAGCCTTATGTAAAGCACATTTTGCATGGATTATTTCAGAATAGTTGGTATGCCTGTATGTGCCTTTGATGTTGTTGATTCAATTATTCTTTTAGATGTTTCATTATTTGAACCTTGAGTAAACAAAAATAATATTGACATGATATATGTCATCTGAAACATCATCCGTTGCAAGTGAACGAGCTGGATGGCTGAGGCATGTATGTCATTATCATCAGACAAACACGGTACAAGAACAAGTTCTAGGCAGGAAAACAATAAGCTGATAAAAAGTTGCATCATATGCCTGGCATACATTCAGTTGAGAACTTGAGATGGACTGATTGAAAGCTGAGACGACGCAGGAACAAGATTCAATTGAATTCACAACTCATACAAAGCTCTCACGAACCGTGCTGAAACAATTGAATTCACAACTCACACAACTCATAATGATATACATTCATTCAGCAATAGAATGCATCAGGCCATGAGTAGCTGGTGAGACCACCCAACTGCTCTTACTCATACGAAGCTCCCTCAGACCGTGCTGAAATCCAGTCAGTGTGCATGCCAAGGTCCTCGCCCGCCCAACCGATGAGGCGACTTTGCAGAGGAAGTCATGGAAGGAGTCTTGAGATCAGGGACAAAGCAGGCACTTCTGTTTGTCCTCCTGCTGCCTAGCTGCAATACATGGCCCCGTCCTACCAGTGCGGTTGTAGAATCTAGTAATTAACTGTGCAACGTCAGTAAGCAAGTGAATCCTCCTCGTCACGCGGGTTCTCAAGGGCGGTGACGTGCTCCTTGAAACGAACAGCGGCTTCCTCCCTCTCATATTCCTTGCCCAGGTGGTTATACGCCATGGCCTTGAGATAGTACACCTCTGCGGCCATCTCGTGGTACTGCATATCACAATGGATTTCAAATTTGTGTGAGGTTTATAGTCCTCTTCATGCGTTTTGGACTCGATCTCGATAATGTCTCAGCGTTTCAGGATGAAAAGTTTGAGATGCAGCCGTCAGCTCACCTCTAAAACCTGCAGATCTTCAGCCGCTTGATTTAGAGGGTCCAGAACAGCACAAGGATCTTCAGAAACTGTCATAATAAATAACGAGAGGCCCATCAAGCAACTGAATGTGAAGTAGAAAACATGTGATAGGAAACCATCATCTGGTTATATACCTGAAAATTCTGGGTCAGTTAAATGACATTTTGCTAAGACTATCTGAGACCGAGCACGCAGCTCAAGACCGCCATGGCCGAGAATCATAGGAAGGCTTTGATAAACCAGACTTAAGGCCCTCTTCGCGTGGTTTGATCCAAGAGCTAGCCACAGTTCAGCGAGAGTAAGTGTGGCTGAAGCTTCAAGCAGATCCAAATTAAACGATTTGCAAAACGATTGGCTGGCTAATGCGTAAGGGAGGCCAAGGACCGCGTTGTCGGACTTCTGTGGAAGGAGGGAAAATATTAGTTCTCTCTGCGTGGCATTGCAATATTTATCAGGTTCTAGTCTCAACAAAAATGATCTGTCTTACTCTATGTATTTCGGCAAGTAACAAAAGGACACTTGCATTCTCTACTTGCATGTTGTACTTGTAGCATGTAGTGAAAAGGGAATTCGCCACAGCTGCTGCCTGCACAAAGGAGACTCGAGTATTAGGGGAATACTTGGACCAACATGGTTGATAGTAAGCAAGTAAATTCAGAACCTGGCTAAACTGTTTTGCAGCGAGTAACGTGCGGGCACGCCGTAGACTAGCTTCAGTCTTTAGCTCAATGTCTACTCCACTGACAGAAGATGAGAGCACCCCAAATTCATCACAGATTTGTTGCGCAATTCTCAGGTGTCCTCTACATAGATCAATTTTACACCAAATAATAACAGATCAAATTGTGGACGTAGTGCAGTTGATAGAAGAAGTGAAGAAACAGCTTCGTACCGATGCAGGGCACGCTCATGTAGCAATTGCTTTTTGAGAAGGTGGATCTGTGAATTCGTCGAGGATGGGAACTTCTCTTCTGCAAGCTTGAGCGCACAGAATGCCGCTGCAGAAAAATGGACATTATCAAGCCATAATAAACTATGGAAACTTACATAGCTCTTGGAGGTTGTAACACATACATGTTGGTCATATACAAGTAACTAACCTGAATATCCTTTGAAGACTGCTAACTGTTCAATTAGCTTCACATATGCCAGTGACAGCTCCGATGAACTGTTAAAGAAAATACAATACTATCACATATCTAGATTAGCAAAGCATCAAGATGATTCAAAAGCTACTGCTTGCATGGTACAGGATAATTATGTACATAAAGTTGAAGTGTTACACAAATATAATTGCCAGAATTTCATTATGTTCTACCTTGCAGCATCAGCAAAGCAGGTTGCATAGACCAACGTATTCATTCGAACCATCGGAGCACTGTGGAGAGGGTAAACAAAAATCAGTTTTCTAGAAAGGATATAGATAGCAGGTTGGCAAAAAAAAAAAGAGAAACATGGGAGTTCATTCCATAATATGATTTACCGTAACTTCAAGTAATAATGGAATGTAATAAAACGTCAGCTGAAAGTTGGCAACAAAGGAGACGATCAAACGTTTCATGTACCACGAGGCTGAAGTAGACCAAGGGTTGAATTAATGCTATGTAAGGCCAAAACTGTTTAAAAGGTCTTATGCACATCGAACAAGTAACAACAGGTGGAGCCAATATCCCGCTGTTTCTAGTATTTAAAGTTATCTTAAATACTCCGTCGTCGTTGCCCGGTCCAAGATCTTAGGTTTTCACCCTGGAGAAAGTCCGTGCTCTCAAAACAATTCTTTCAGCAAGGCAATCGTCAGGCACAACCAATGAAGGTCAGACCTTAGGTTTTCACCCTGAAAGTCACTGTTTATCTAACGCTCCCTTTCAACAGCACATCCACAATTATGTGCCAAGCTGGCAAAATAATTATACAACTTGCAATTTCTGCTATGAAAATGCATTTTTATAGTAAACATTAACAGAGAACAGATAAGTACCTTCCATAGTGCTCCCAGGCAGTGGCCCTCATCAAATACGCTGAGCCAGCTAATTGCAATACTGATGTAGGTATTGGACTTGGTTGTGCATGAAAGTGGAAATTGTCAAAGTCATTTGTAATAAGTTTTCTAGGCTTTGTTGAGCTATTACACCAAGATCTGGAAGCATCAGACAGATTCCTAAGCCATGAAGTGCTGAAACTACCATTATCATTCGAAATTGATAAGCCATCTGTGCCAAAGTCGGACAGCACGTGGGAACTTAATCTTAAATTCTGCAATAAAACATAAGACAGAAAAACTAATAAATTTAGAAGCAAACATATGCATCCTCTATATTGAGGATGAGTGACTGAGTGTGATATTATTGAGTATAGCTAAGTGTGACATACCTTGCAGACATCTGCAGGACATGTTCTAAGCTTTGTAGAACCATTAGGACCAAAGGACACCAACGGCCTTTGGACATGCTGGCAAGCAAAGGTTTAGAGTCAGAAGAAAAAACAGATCAACAAGGATGCACAACTACACTATATAAAAGTTGTGATGCCATGTCTGAACGCTAGCACTAGGACAGCCCGACAGCGTACAAAAGCAGGACGATGAACAAAGGAACTTAAACATAGCTAAGAATTTTAAAGACGTTATAAAGGCAAATGATACCAAATTGAGATCTTACCTTCAAATCAAATTTTGCAAGAGAGATGTGATCAAAGGATAGTAAACTTGTAAGTTTCAGCATATCAGCTCTCTTAAGGGATCGCTTCAAAAGAACAAGCAACTGCTGCTGAATGGACAATGGTGTGCCCAGTCCAATATTGTTTCCAAGTGAATATCGAGAACCAATTAGTCCAACTGTGCTTGATATTCCTATCTTTGATAATAGATTGGAAATGGCTCCTAATATATATGCAAGGCACGAATCATCATTGTTCTGAAAAAAAAAATATCGCATCTGTTAAGCAGCCAACTGAAGAGCAGCTTGCATTAATACTGAGATATCACTAACAAAATGTGACATATATGCAAGGCATGAATCATCATTGTTTCTTTCAAAATGGTTGGATATAATTCTATTTGAGAAAGAGACAAGTTCAGTAAACTAACCATTTGAGAAACACGAACTGCTTCTGTGAATGCCTGCAAGAAAGCAACCCAACAGAACAATAATTAATGTGCAATGTTTAAATAAATAGCTCAATGGAGTGATACGCTGATAGCAGAAAACAAGAAAAACCAATACCTTATATTACCTCTAGGGCTTTCTTTGGATGTCCAAAATAACAATGCAAGTTGCCTAAGCAGAGCAGAGCGCTCTCATACTTTCCAACAATATTATCTTGGTGAGGAGATAAAGAACGACTGAAAAGTCCTTGCATCCCAGCACTGTAAATAAAGTATAACCAGTTAGGAACAAATTTACAAGAGGTTACTGTGTCTCCAATATACAGCCTACGCAACATGTCATTATCACATCTTGGGTTGTGGGCAAAAGACTCCAACCTTTCAGCCTAGCGAGCAGTCCAACAAATAAGCTGTACCATTGAGCAACACTACACTAGGGTAATACTCCCTCTGTAAAGAAA
>CBMN010772409.1:0-11707 GCA_000582825.1 Hordeum pubiflorum | reverse complement strand
CGCGATCCCGACAGCCCTACGCCGACGGTGGCCGTCGGCGTAGGCCTACGCCGACGGTTTTCGGGCCTACGCCGACCGATTCGGGCCGTCGGCGTAGGCACCGATTCTGGTAGTGAATCCTTTTGGGCCCTGTACCCAACTTGCAAACAGATCGTAACTGAGGCATGGGCCCATCATCAACCTGCTATCAACTCAGACTTAGCCCTAGCCACTGCCATCAAACGCACTAGGTCAAACCTCAAAACATGGTCCAAAAAGCTCAGACATGTTCACCAGCGAGAGGCTGACAGCAAAATTGTCATAGACAAGATTGACCGCTTAGAAGAAATGCGAAGCCTGTCACGGTCCGAGGCTTCCCTCAGACTAGTCACCATCACCTCTCTTCAACGGGCTATCAGACAGAAAGTTCTCTTCTGGAAGCAAAGGGGGAAAGTCAAAGCCGTCATCGACGGCGACGAAAACTCAAAATATTTCCATGTCTCCGCTTCCCAGAGGCTCCGCAAAAACAAAATCGTCGTCCTAGAGGATAATGGGGCAGAGTTCTATGACAAGGCTGCCATCCTCCACTACTGGGCACACACAAAAGTACATCTTAGCTCTTTCCACTCTCTGACCTTTATCCCACACAACTACCACAACTTCGCCATTTAGACGAAAACTTCTCTTCTCAGGAAATTAAAGATGCCTTCTTCTAGATGAACGTCAATGCAAGCCCGGGCCCTGATGGGCTAGGACCAGGTTTCTACCAAAAATTCTGGCACAACATCAAGCATACAATCCTCCCCTTCTTCGAAGACTTCGCCAACTTGCGTGTGGACGTTGAGCACTTCAACAGGGCCCACATGATCCTCCTCCCCAAAAAAGACTCGGCCAGAACTCCGGATAGCTTCAGACCCATATCTCTGCAAAACTGCCATCCCAAGGCGATCGCCAAACTTATTACCAACAGGATCAAGACCCTCGTTCCGCTCTTGGTCCATGGAGACCAATCCGGTTTCATCTCGGGGAGATGTATTGCCGAAAACTTCATTTATGTTGCCGACCTTCTCAGCGCTTGCCACTCTAGGAAGTCGCCCACTATGGTGTTCAAACTTGATTTCCACAAGGCTTTCGACTCCATTTGTTGGGCCTCTCTCCTTCTCATCTTGCACGCTAGGGGTTTCCCACCCAAAACTATTAGCTGGATCATAACGTTGCTGGCGTCAAGTAAGACGGTTGTCCTCCTTAATGGGAAACCAGGACCTTGGATCAACTGTAAAAACGGTCTTCGGCAGGGGGACCCCATCTCCCCCTACCTATTCATAATCATAGCAGACCTTCTCCGGCGCTTAATCCTACGGGCTTTCTCTCCAAACAGTCTCTGTCATCCAATCTACATGGATCGCCCGCCCACTGTGCTTCAATACGCCGACGACACCTTAATCATAGCCCACGCCTCCACCCAAGCTGTGACCAACCTCAAAGATATTCTCGACCAGTTCGCCCTCGCTACCGGTCTTACCATCAACTTTCACAAAACTACGTCCGTACCCATCAACACAGATACCAGCACTGCACAGTAACATTGCTCTCACCTTCGGTTCTGACCCAGCCTCCTTCCCTCAAATTTACCTAGGCCTACCTCTATCCCACACATGATTGCCCTCCTCTGCCTTCGAACCCATCATCCAGTGCTTCCTAAAGTACCTATCCGGTTGGGCGGCAAAGCTGCTCTCCCGCGGAGCCAGATTAACTCTTATCTCCTCTACTCTCGATGCCCTTGCCACTCACTTGATGTCCGTTTTTAGGCTCCCCAAAAAGATCATCAAAAGACTAGACGACATTCGTAGATCCTTTTTCTGGGCTGCCGACGAAACGTGCTCCGGGGCTAAGTGCCTTATTGCATGGAAAGACGTCTGCACCCCAAATAATGCTGGCGGTCTCGGCATAAAAAACCTGCACCTCCAAAACAATTGCCTCCTCATGAAATTTGCCTTCAAGCTACTCCAAAAACAAGACTTACCTTGGGTCAGCTGGTTCTTCCAACACTACTCTCTTGACTTCGAAAATAAACCTCACAACCCCTCCTACCTTTGGAAAATTGTAAACAAACAGCTTGGCCACCTCCGCAATATCTTTTTTGTCCTCACCAACAATAGCACATCCACTTACTTCTGGCTGGACGCTTGGCTTCTTCCGACCCTGCTAGCAGACACCTACCCACACCTCTTCTCCCACTCCACCTCACCCTCGGTCCTAGTATCACAAGTCATGCATAATGGTGCGGAACCGCCTAACCAATGTTGCTTCTGTAGAGCTTGCATCTGTTTTGTCTCTGTTGCAGGATGTTGCCACCAACGACGCGCCTGACGACAGGTTCCTCAACCACGGCTCCTCCTTCTCCTTGAGGTGCGCCTACTCGTTGCTCTCCTCCGACCACGAGATTGATCTCAATGCAGGGTACATTTGGAGCTCCAAGGCACCCATCAAGGTCAAGATCTTCGGCTGGCTTCTCTGTAGTGATAGGTTGAGCACGATGGCAAACTTACACCGCAAGACCATCACCTCTAACTCGGTCTACCCGCGGTGCGCACTCACACATGAGGACGCTGCGCATGTCGCCCTCCTTTGCCCATGCGCGATACATGTGTGGTCCCTTTTGGGGCTGCAGCAACCGAACTCCATCGACCTTCTTTGGGATACTACAACACCGGTCGGCCTCGACATCAACATTTGGCCTACAGTCGCCCTCGCCATACTATGGAAACTGTGGGACTCCAGGAACACTCGTGTCTTTTGCAATGAATGACACACACCCCTAGATACTCTTCGGAATATTATCACGGATTTCACGCTCTGGGCCTTTAGGTTTAAGGACCCCGTCAGTAGGGAGGCTGCCGTGTCTTGGCGCCTATACCTATCCGCTCGCTGTAACCCCTGATGTAACTTGCCCCTTGGGCCTTTTGAGTAATATATACAGGTGGGGATCCTCTCCCCCCGGTGATTGTTCAAATAAAAAAAACTTCTGATCAAGAGTCAGACATGCATGCTTTTGTAGGTTGGGTTTTGCCGATTGATTTTAGAAATCGTTGGCCCATTAAAATAGTGAACCAAATTTAAAATTAAATACCTCAATGAATGAGAAAGATCTAAAATTTGGGAGCATAACGAATTTAAGGATAAGATGAAATTACTAGTTTTGATTTTTGCTTCCACCACATTGTGTGCAGTGCCCAACAAGTTTCGTCTTCAAATAAGACCCAAACACAGTGTGACATAGTGCACTCCGTGAAAGCATGTTCCTGTGCATCCTTCTTCATGGATTGGGGGGTGAACATACAGAGAGAGGGGGTGGCGCACAGGACACATCATTATGGGACGAATGGCCCAGTTTGGGCTCGCGTTGTACTTCGGCTCTAGTGATTTTTATAGCTTTTATTGTATCTAACACAAACATTTTTCATAAACATGTGAATTAAACTTTAGCTATATTGTTTTAAAGTTTGTGAGATTTTTATAAAAAATCATGAACTTTATTTAGAAAATCATCATGTATTTATAGATGTTAACGGTATGTTAAAAAATTAAATATGTATCAAACAATGTCATCATGTATCTAAAAAATGATCATCATGTTTTGAAAATATTCAACATGTAATAAAAATATTCCCATTTTTACCAAAAAAATGTTTACAACCTATTTGAAAAATGTTTGCGTATAATATTTTGGTTCATTAGTAAAATCAGGCAAAAATAGAAAGAAAACTGAAAAGGAGAAAAAGGGAAGATAAAAAAAGAAAGAAAGCATAAAAAAAAACTCAATCAATAAACCAAAGAAAACTGACCAGAATCAATAGAGAATAGACTGAGAAAAAAATCAAGAAAACAATGGCCACATAAAGGAAATCGGTTGAAATTGGCGAGAGCAGAATGTACATATCATGTGTGTTTCAGCGATTATTCTTTTCCTTAATAAAGACACCCAAGGGCATCTTAAATTTGATTAATATCAAGGAAAATAAAAACCAGTACAATGCAAAGACAACTCAATGCAAAACGATCAGTAAAAAATTACATTAAAAATCATACTAACCTTCTTCATCCTCGATTGTACATTGTCCGATAGAGCACGGAGGTTGAAAATTGCACTAAACCAAGAGTGAAGGATAGGGACACTTACAAATGCTCGCCATACCAGACATTGAAGACCGCAATAGTCACTTGTCCTTGACACGAGATTTATAAGTCATTGAAGCACAGTCGGTTGGAGCATCACCCACGTAGTACAAACTTGCAATCCATCGCCATTGAAGAAATCAGACCATGTCACAGAAACAGTACGGAAGAAGATGTGGAAGTTGCCGCACCAATAGCCAACCAATAAGTAACTCTCCTTGAAAGACACACAAACTGCCAATATCTTAAGGAAACCAACGGATCTGATGACACAAACTCTCATAGGCCCTTCATCGATGTCGGATTAGACGTTGTCGAGTTAGGAATAAATGGGACAAACCTTATTCCAACACACCATGCTACCAACAACTCGTCGATGTTGCCAAGGGAACAAAAACCTAAGGAAAAGAAAATAAGGTAATCGAGCCCCACTCCTCTTGCCGCTGACGAGGCCACCGAACAAGGAAGAGAAGGGGAGCTAAGGCGACGACATGTAGGGAAACTATGGCGGCAGCGGCAAGGATTTGGCAAAGCTAATATCTGGCGATGACCAGAAGAAACTATTTGAAGCTATGAGGTTAGGTAGGATTTTCCCGATTAATTCTTGTTAAGTTCAACGTCTTGGTTGAGGTTGTGTGGTGGCAGCAATACCCTTTAGTAGGAATAATGTCGCCCATTTTTTATCCCCGTTCTGATGGTGTGTCCAGCGCCGTTAGAGGGTGGGTGAAGGTCTGTCCTTGTCTGATCTCGCGGGATTCGGTGGGTGCTGGTCTTCGGTGGGTCCGTTTAGATCCAGTCTCCATCTGTGTGTTAACAGATTTGATCCTTCCAATTCGCTGGTCCTTGAAGACTTAGCACGATGACTTTCTGACTGTCTACTGAAACAAAGTTTGACCGGCTACAGTGAGGAAAGAGCGATGATGGTGGCGTGCCTTCGACTCGCTCCAGTACTTTTAGTCATCGCTGGTCCACAGACTTGATTGTAGTTTTTTTACAGTTATTGTTCTCTGTACTATCATGATTGATTATGAATGGATTGAAAGGTTCTTTAAAAATAAAAATAGATTTTTCCCGAATAATTACAATGGGATATTTTCTAGGGAAAGAATACAATGGGAAGGAAGGAAGAAGATGACAAGTTAAACTGGGCCCAAAGAAGATCATTTTGGCCCATTGTTCGGCAGGGCTTTGCATTTTTCTCAGAGTGGACGGGCCTTCTCTTTATGCTGAGGCTCGTCCGTGTCGTCTCGTACTGCTAAGCAAACCCCTCTTCCCGTCTCTCCCCACCCGCAGCCGCCGCCGCCGCCGCCATGGACGCCGGCGACCCCTCCACCTCGCTCGCCGTCACCGCGGCAGACGCGCGCCAGAGCAGAGACAGGAAGAAGGCGGCCCCCAAGCGCTTCATCCACACCCCGATCCCGGCCTCCATCCTCAACGACCCCACCCTCGCCGCCGCCGCCACCTCGCTCCTCCCGGCCGCCTACAACTTCGAGCTCCACAAGACGGCGCACCGCATCCGCTCCTCCGGCGCGCGCCGCGCCGCGCTGCAGCTCCCGGAGGGCCTGCTCCTCTTCTCGCTGCCCATCTCCCACCTCCTCGGCCCCTTCCTCGCCGAGGACCCCTCCAACGACGTCCTCATCCTCGCCGACCCCACCTACGGCGCCTGCTGTCTCGGCGACCGCCCCGCCAAGGCCCTCGCCGCCGACCTCCTCGTCCACTACGGCCACTCCTGCCTCGTCCCCGTCACCTCCTCGCTCCTCCCCGTGCTCTACGTCTTCGTCGAGATCCGCGTCGACGCGCTCCGCCTCGCCGCCGCCGTCCGCGGCGCCTTCCCAGACCCCGCCACCGCGCCTCGCCTCGCCCTCGCCGGCACCGTGCAGTTCATCGCCGCGGTGCACGCCGCGCGGGAGATTCTCACGCGGGACGGCTACCGCGACATCATCGTGCCACAGGCGAAGCCGCTCTCTGCCGGCGAGATCCTCGGGTGCACCGCGCCTACACTGAAGAAGGCGGAGGGGGTGGGCGTGGTGGTGTTCGTCGCCGACGGCAGGTTCCACCTCGAGGCCTTCATGATTGCCAACCCTGTGGTGAAGGCCTACCGGTTCGATCCCTTTCTTGGTGTGCTTGTGCTGGAGGAGTATGACCATGTTGGGATGAAGCAGGCGAGGAAGGAGGCGGTGCTGGTGGCGAGGAAGGCCAAGAGCTGGGGGGTTGTGCTCGGCACGCTGGGCCGGCAGGGGAGCTTAAAGGTCCTTGACCGGGTGGTAGAGCATCTGGAGGAGAAAGGGTTGGAGCACACGGTGGTACTCATGTCGGAGCTCTCCCCGACGAGGATGGAGCTATTTGGGGATTCTGTGGATGCATGGGTGCAGATTGCGTGTCCTCGGTTGTCGATCGATTGGGGGGAGGGGTTCAAGAGGCCGGTGCTGACAACATTTGAGTTTGATGTTGCACTGGGGTATGTTCCTGGGTGGTGGGAGAAGGGGAGTAGGCAAAATGGCGGCGGTGGCAGTGGGTGCTGTTCAGGATCAGGAACTTGTGGAAATGATGATTGTAGTAATGGTGATTGTGGTGGAGATGATTTTGGAGGGGAGTACCCTATGGATTACTATTCACAGGATGGGGGTGATTGGAATGGCTGCTACATGAAGAAGAAGCCCTCCACTGGCGAGAGAAAGCCGCGAGTTCGAATTGGTAATCAGTTTTCCATAGTAGCTTACATACAATTTGGTTCTGTTATTTCCTTGCACATTATCACACAGATTCAATGTGTTAATATGTCTTGCATCTAGTGTTTGTCAGTGTCGGTGACATTTCCATACGTTTAAGTGACCAGTTTAAATTGAAAAGCTATGAATAGATATACATGTTGCCATAGAAGATCCATACAATTCCAGACCTGATTTTTGCATGGTAATTTCAGTGAGTTGTACTGTTCTTTTGCAGAAAGGCAGGAGTGAAATGAAAAAGAAATGTTTCAAGAAAACCTAGGCATCTCTGAACTATGCTCATATCTAACACTAACAGCATACTGTAATGCAGCAATGTTCTCTTGATGTTGTTAGTTAGTTTGCAGAGAGGCAGAAACCAGGTAGAAGGTCATTCATGTGCAAAACTGCATGGTTTGTTTACGAATCCATGTTTGAGAATTAAGATTCTGACCAATGTGTTGTGTGTGCTTTCTTAAGGACGTAGAGTAAACGTTTTGCATGAATTGGCCCGGCGCAATTTTGCTCACTGGTTATTCATTAACAAAATCCTGCATGATCATTCGTGTCGACACAAAATTTCTACTATAATCATTCGTGTTGACACAAAATTTCTACTATGTATTATATTGGTCTTGTGGTTATTTATATTCATCAATTCTAATTAGCAGGCAGTAGTGTCCAAGCTGAGGACAAGCAATGATCGTTGAGGTCATGGAAGCCGACCAAGACATCAACAACCTTCATGGCTCCAGAATTTTTTACACCAGACTTCAATCTTGGCATCCGTCATTCTTCACGCAATGTGACAGAGGAGGAACTTTGCCAGTGCCGACGGGCTTTTTATAAGCATCAAAATACCCTAAGCTCCTTTATCAAACAAGCCAATGTAGAATTTGTGCACTGCCGTGGTAGTGGTACTACCGTAGCTGTATACTGGCATGTGATGTATGTTTATTTTCCCTACATCATATTGTAAACTTGTGTATCGTTCACTGTTGAATCTTTCCCCAAATGTGAGATCTGCTTTGGCTCAGATTATCAGACTATCAAGTTTTGATGCTGCAAAATCTTAGCATCGTCGTTCTAAACACAACGGGATTGCGAGCGCCGGCAGGCCTTCTATAAGCATCAGAATACGATATGCTCCTTTTTTGTCAAACAAGCCACTCATTGCTGGCTGTGTACTGATTACAAAGATGTATGTAGATTTGTTTTTCCTGTGCCATACATTAAACTTACGTATTGTTTTACTGGTCGAATCTTTCCAAAAATTTGAAATCTGTTTCGGGTGAAATTTTACATCTTTTGTATTATTACCTTCCAGATACACAGACCTGTTTTTTATATTTCTATAGAACTTCTACTCTTAGTTCTCTGACACAATCGTTGTTGTGATTCCAAGCTGATATTTGACTAGGGTAAAAGCCAATTTTTGGGGCTTATGAGTGTCTGTCAAAATAATCTGCGCCCTACCCAGCTTAGCTTACTTTGACAGCCCAACCTAAAATTTTATTCTAACAGCCTATTAATTAAGGATTAAACTAGTATACTATACACTCATTGCAGTGACAGTTAATTCCAGGCGGAGGGAGTAGGCTTCCAGAATGAAACTTGCCCTAAGTTGCAGTTGCAGCACATACTTGCAGAGCCAATAGACATGGGAGTCCGTTTAAAAAAAAAAAGAAGACATGGGAGTCAACAAGTAAAACATACTAGCAATAACGAACCATCCAACATAACATTTTATTATAGCAGCGGTTCGTGTTCAAGAGTTTCTAGGCCAAACGGGGCCAAACGGGTTCTATAGTCCCAGGGCCAAGGATAGATCTGCATTACAATTTCACACGACACAAACTGCTCGGCTTCGAAGCAGGCGAGACACATGGCAGGATACTCAGTGCTCCATCGCCAGCACGCACCGCAGGCAGCCGCCTTCGTGCAGCAGGTCGAACGCCTTGTTGATGTCAGTAAGGGTCATGTTGTGGGTGATGTACTCGTCCACCTTGATTTCCTGTGGATGTGAATGATAGATAGGTGGTCAGGTTTTCTTTCAGATGGAAAAACTCCTCTTAACTTGCGCATTATTTCTGTTCAAGAGAGTATGATTGATACCTTGTTCATGTACTTCTCAACAAGCCATGGAACCTGGCTTCGGCTCTTGAAGCCGCCGAAAGCTGTTCCCTTCCAGACACGGCCAGTGACAAGCTGGAATGGCCGCGTGGCAATCTCCTGGCCAGACGCAGCTACACCAACGACAACGGAGGTACCCCAGCCCTACAGTTAAGAAGAAAAAAAAATCAGTCAAGGCAAGATATTTTACTTTGGGGGTGCTGAAAATCATGAGAAGGGATCTGTAAGAGAGAATTTCGAAACAGTAAGAAACATTTCCATATAAAAACAGGTATATAACATATTACAATGCATTTAAACTCTTTTTCTTTTCGGCTCAAATATCTTTCATTTATTTAGAAACAGATATTCGATGGTAGATTAAGTCAGGACTCTAAACTGGCCTGGGTAAGGTATCCTACGAAGAGTTGTGAATAATATGTGAGATGAGTCCACAAGGTTCATGAACATGCCATATACATAAGCTGCAACTCAAGCTTACCTTGTGGCAGCATTCGAGTGCAGCCCTCATGATAGAAACATTTCCGATGCACTCAAAACTGTAATCCACACCACCATCTGTAAGGTCAACTAGGACCTGCTGGATTGGTTTGTCATGGTCTTTTGGGTTCACAAACTCTGTGACTCCGAAGTTCTTAGCTGCAAACAACAAGTAAAGAAGACAGAATTACAATACAAACTTCATTGCTAAATATTAACAAGTAGCATCCAGTTTGCAATGTAATCCAGTACTAAAAGGCAATGTGATCAATATATTGACAAGTACGGCACATCAAGTTTGCAAGGATACATTTGTAATACATACTAGCATATTACCACGAGAGAACAAAGTAGACTCATGGTATATAGATCTGAATGAGCCTAGAAATTAATGTGATTCGTTAAGGAACCCTGTGCACTGAAGAAAGGCATTAAAAAGTCTAGGAAACTTCTGGTTTATATTAACTGAATTCTAGATAATTAATGGGGGATTTAACCCAAGCAACAACTATATTAAAGATTTCCATTCCCCACACTAGCTGCAGGAGGACAGTTTAATTTTCTATTCAAAGCAAGCAGAAGTTTTAAAAAGGCTTCTACAAACAGCATGCACAGCACAAGAAACTTTCGTCTTCTGGCAGAGACACGAATGTGAGTTACTCTCTTTCAGCAGTTGAACAAAAAGATCATGCAGCGTAAGAAGAAAATTAACAAACCATTAGTAGTCTCTAAGCTTTCAGGGAGGCGGAATTTACAATGAAGAAAAGGACAGGAACTATAATCATACCAACATCAAACTTCTTGGTATCAATGTCAATGCCAATAATCCGAGAAGCACCAGCTGATTTTGCCCCCTCAGCAACCTAAAAATGGAAGTTCAGGTGTCAAAGCTTAGTTTACATACGCAGGTATATAAGTATATCCAGATATATTTTACTTACTGCAAGTCCAACTGTGCCAAGCCCAAAAACAGCAACAACGGAACCTGCTTCAACCTTTGCAGTATTCCATACTGCTCCAAGGCCTACATGGTTGTAATTTGTAAGATATAAAGAAACTGAGACAATAACTATTTTTGGAACTTATCTAGAGGATAGTCATGAGAATGTCAAGGTGCTACACATATTATTGTCAGCACGCAACAGGTGTAAAAAACAGTATGGAATCATGTATAAAAGAGTATGAACCTTGCAGCATCATGACACAAATGATGCTCTCTAAATTATGGGTAACCCCGCAGTCTTATGCTTTGTTATCAGATAAAGGGGCCCTAAATGAAGAGTGATCTCAGCAAAAGAAATAGAACAGAGAAACAACCCACTTGATGCTAACTGTTGCACTAGAAATGTAAATAAGCAAATCACTGGAACAATAGAGCAACAGAGATTATCAAACAAATCAATGAGCATTTCACGCAAATTTGTTTAAAAGCGTGTGAAAATACAGAAAAATCCTGTGTGACGGCTAAACTAGACCGCTGATGAATAAAACATCAGATCTGTACAAGGAAAGTGCGATTAGAACCTACCAGTAGAAACACCACAGCCGAGCAGGCAGACCTTATCCAGGGGCGCCTGCGGGTTGATCTTGGCAACACTGACGTCATGCACAACAGTGTACTGACTGAACGTCGACGTCCCCATGAAATGGTAAATGGGTTTCCCATTCACCGAGAAGCGGGTCTTGCGGTCGCTCATCATGACCCCAACCCCTGTGGCGCCACGAACTTTGCCGCAGAGGTTGGTCTTTCCGCTCTTGCACATCTTGCAGTCTCTACATTCCGCTTGGTAGCAAGGGATAACATGATCCCCAGGCTGCACGTCGGTCACCCCTTCGCCGACACTCTCAACAATTCTATCAGCAGGAACAAAAGCAAACTTATCAGTGCACAGTTGTCTTAGCTATGCATGATAATACTTGAAACCGCACAAATTTGTGAGCTTACCCAGCAGCCTCGTGGCCGAGAATGCAAGGAAAGAGGCCCTCAGGATCCTGCATAGCAAATGAAATTCTTCCATGACATGACCGCAAACTCTAGTAAATCTCTACAGCATGCAGTAGGCTATCAAGTTACTACAAACATTTTCTACTGTACATCAGGTCACTCTACAGCAATTCGCACACGACAAATAACGAGTGTACAATGCTACATAGAAGTCAAGTCATCCCCTGATTATTCAGACTCACTGCGACCACTGGTAATCATCCAGCAAAAAAAAAAAAAAAAAAAA
>CBMN010772404.1:151-10241 GCA_000582825.1 Hordeum pubiflorum | reverse complement strand
GATACAAAACTAGTTCCAATTCATCAATCATATGTAGGTATGTATTCCATAAATAGTCATACGTGCTTGCAATAAGAACTTGCATAACATTTTTTGCCATGCCCTCCCGTGGCAGCGGGGTCCTAATGGAAATTAAGTGTAAGTAATGTGCTCCTTGTAATAGAGAACTGAAACAAATATGAACACATAGTGAATACATGAACTCTTGAAATTACAGTCATCCCCGTAGAGTACCCCAATTCTTGTCACCTTGGGGTCTAGGGTTCAGAACAATAGCATGTGCATACAACTTGCAGATATGATCAAGAATTCACATATATTCATGAAAACATAATAGGTTCAGATCTGAAATCATTGCTCCCGGCCCCCTAGTGGCAAGCATTAAGCATAGCAAAGTCATACCAACATCAATCTCAGAATATAGTGGATACTAGGGATCAAGCCTTAACAAAATTGACACGATTACATAAGGAATCTCATCCAATCCATCTACCTCCAATATGCCTACAAGGAGATTACTCGCACATGATTGTGAACATCATGAAATTGTTGATGGAGAAGGGTTGATGATGACGACAGTGGTGATTCCCTCTCTCCGGCGCCACGAGCGGACTCTAGATTAGAGTTCTCGACGAAGAACACGAGGTGGCTGCAGCTCCGCATCGTAAAATGTGATGAAACTTTTCTCTGATTTATTCTAGGAGAATGTGAATTTATAGCGCCAGAATTAGTTCAAGAGGATACTCAGGGGCCCTAGATGGACACTCGACATGACTTGGGGTGTGGTCGCGCCACCTGTCCATGTGGCCACCCCTGGCCCCTCTTCGGTACTTTTATATTTTCCAAAATAAATCTTAAAAAATTCCTGTCCTATTCTGAGACCTTCTATTTCTACACAAAAATAAAACTAGTAGTGCTAAAAAAAGCGTTAGCCTGGGTTAATTTCACTCAAATCATGCAAATTAGAGGCCAAAAAGAGCAAAAGTATTTGAAAAAGTAGATACATTGGAGACGTATCGAAGTCCTGCCCGTCTGCGGTCTGTGCCGGTGGTGCCGATGCCCGAGGGTGCCATTCCCCTCGTTGGAGGCATCACTGAGGTGTGTCGGCATCTCCTCCATTGCCTTGGTGATTGGTTGTTGGCTCCAGGCGAAAGCCTAAGTTCAGTTCCCAATCGGTGATGGTCGCGTTCTCAACGTCGTTCCTCTGTTGGGAGCATCATGTATGGAGACACGGCATGAAGGCCCTGGTTCGTGATCCCTTGGTGCTTGTTGCCGCCCAAGTTGAGGTTTAGGGACATACATTACACCGTCATTGGTGCACCCAAGACGATGCCCTTTCGAGACCGACCTAGTCTCGTCCTCTACTCGCCAACCTCTTTTAGGCAATCGTGGGTAGATGGTGCGTTGATTAGGGAAGTCAAGGTGGTGTGCTGTCTTTGGAGGTGTTCGGTGTTGGTCGAGACATGACTTTGTCTTTTAGGCTAGGGTAGGATTCTTGTGTTGTGGTTGTAATGTGTCTGGTGGTGTTTCTGCTATGCTTGTTGTTAGTAATGAGTGTTGTTTTCTTGTAACTTGTTTGTTCTTGCTATAAAAATATGATACGCCTAGGCATACTTATGATTTTTTATGGAAAAACCTAAGGAATAAATTTCTCAAAATCCATATGATTTCCTTTGAACCAAAGATGCACTTACCATCTTATTTTAGAGAAAAACAAATCACATGAATCTATGAATTTTATCAACTTGCTCGTCCCTTAACATCGGATTTTAGAAAACAAATCATATTGATTCGTAGATTTTTATCGTCTTACCATGGCCCATAGCATCGGATTTTAGAAAACAAATCGCAAGGATTAGTGTTTTTCTTTCAAAACACACACACCATATATATTAATTAGTAATAAAATTGTTAAATCATTCGTTATAGCAGCCATCACGCAGGGTGGGACACTACTCACTAGTAAACAATCAAAAAGGTTAACAAAGCAAAATCTCCCTCGCAAAAAAATAAATCTCGCAGCATGCGCCACCATGATGGTTTGTCGTGTAAGAGCATGGTTAATAGTATAACCGACTGTCGTCTATATGGAGTTGACATGTCACATATAGTCGACCTAATAGCCAAGACGTATAGTAGCAAGTTGTTAGGAACTACTACTTTATTAATACCTGACCCACCTTACAATCTCACAATGTTTTTCGAAGCCTCTGCTACAGTCGGCTGTTAATATGTAGCCCGCTTTCCTTCTCTCTCCTCTTCTCTCTCATCCAACTCAGCAAAAATATAATAGTTTAATCCTTACATCCTACTGATTGTACCTTAGTATACTTGCTCTAATCTTAATCAACCCAAAGCTTTTTAAGAGCTTAGTGATTCCCGAGGCCCCTTTCTTTAGATTAATGAAAATGAACTGTCAAGACTTTCCTCTTGATTTTGTTTCTTTGAACCAAACCTTAGAGATCTGAATATATGCCTCTTAGGATCATGGGTGAAAAGATATATGAATGGTGAAGGTAAGATATGTAAGGAGTTTTTAAATGCCAAATTTCTAGACACACTCTAATTTTAAAGGCCTCATGTTCAATTGAAATCTTTAATTTGGAATTGGCTCAATGATTTTTGACCGGGTCAACAATTTTTGAAGGAGCTCTCTCATTCAATTCTTTTAATCCACTATCTCCCTAATTTAGGAGGTTTCCTATTTGACTGAGGTATTCAATGTTAGATTTGGTTCACGATTTTGATTGCGTGAACGATATTTTAAATTAATGGACAACAACTTGCCTACAAAAACATTTAAATCTCGTGCACCCTCTCACCACCTAGAAAAACGAAACACCAACAAGTGACATAGTAGCACCAATATAGTACATACAACCACTGTGAAAGAAGTATATGCATTCACATATACAGAAAATGTCCCCACTTAAGTATGGGTTGATTAACAGATAACACAGAATCGCACCGCAAAAGGCACATCAAAATACCACATTATTATAAATAAAAAAACACTCCTCATATCCCTTACTCCCCAAACCAAATATTCCCTCAATTCAAAACATATGGTGTATTGGTTTTTTAAAGTCAAATTTCTTTAACTATGATCAAGTATAGAGCCAAAAATATTGACATCCACAATACTAAATAAATAAAATATGAAAATTCATTTCATGATGAATCTAATTATGAATAAAATATCAACTTGATATTATGGATATTGATATATTTTTCTACAAATTTGATCGAACTTAAAGAGGTTTGAATTTAAATAAACTAATACACCTTATATTTTGAAACAGAGAGAGTAAAAAATAATAAAAACCGAACAACATTAACATCACAGCAAAGCACGCCCAACCCTTCTAGTACATGACCAATTCCTCAAATATTTTTCGTAGTAATGCGCTAGGGGCTTCCAACTTCTGGAACCTTCGATGCTAATATGATGAATATGTGCTTGGAGCTTCTGGAGATAGCTAAGAGCATATCTATTAGTGATTCTTGAAACTTACTTGGCAGTATGAGAGTTTTGGTCAATACTCTTCCGGCTTTCTATATGCAATCATTAAGTTTAGAGGTATTGTGTCTCTTTTTAAGGAAGCGGATTTGTAGCACATGGGTGCTCCACCCCCTCCTCCCAATATGAACAATAAGTTCAAAAAATGCCGAGAAATTTGAAAGAAAACTAGGTTTTTTCGATACCAAACTTGGGTGTCCGATCTAGTTTCATGTGAAATTTCATGAAAAACTACAAGGAAACGTATTCGTGGCAAAAAAATCAAAAAAATCATGCGTATAGAAAAAACATTGTTTGGATGCATTTTTTGTTAGGACAATATTTTCTTCGCCATGGAATCGTTTCCTGGTATTTTTTCACAAAACTTTGCACGGGAGTAGATTGGGAACCCATATTTGATGTCCCCAAATTTTAGTTTTCTTTATTTTTTTGGTATTTTTTACATTTAATATTCATATAGGGGTGCGGAGTGTGCGATGGGGAAAAGTGTTGTGCCTCTTCTGGAGGGACGCCGTACGTGTTTATAGAACAGGGGCACACCTCCCTGATAACGCATACAAGTTTGTTACAGGAGATTACAACTTGGAGAGGAAGTTAGGCATATATAGAGATAGAATTACATGAGATAAGATATACTCTACCTAATAGCCAAACCACCTAGAAAATCTACCATGGAAACCTCCTATATCTAGCACATGCGGTTATGGATGTTTGACACCCTCCTTTAATCACAACTTCATTAAGTTGAGATTATGCTTGAAGTCTTTAAAGATTCTTGTGGGCAAGGCTTTTGGAAAGCCATCTGCAACTGGATCTTTGGAGTGTATGAACTGAATGTCCAAGAGTTTATTAGCAACTCTTTCTCTGAAAAAATGAAAATCTATTTCAATGTGTTTTGTTCTAGCATGAAAGACTGGATTTGCTGAGAGATAAGTGGCTCCCAAATTATCACACCACAGACAAGGAGCTTGAGTACTTTTCACACCAAGTTCCTTAAGAATAGACTGTACCCATATAATTTCTGCCATGGCATTGGCCAGTGCCTTGTACTCCGGCTCTATACTAGACCTGGAAACTGTGGCTTGTTTTCTGGCAAGCCATGATATGAGATTGGGTCCAAAAAATACTGCAAAGCCACCAGTTGAGCGTCTATCATCCAAACATCCTGCCCGATCTGAGTCGGAAAGGACACTAACAAAAGTGGAAGATGACCTGCTAAAGTTAAGACCAATGCTCAAAGTATTCATCACATATCTTACTATACGTTTGGCAGCAGTCAAATGAACTGTTGTTGGTGCATGAAGGAACTGACACACTTTGTTGACAACAAATGAATTATCAGGTCGTGTAAGTGTCAAATACCGAAGTGCACCTACTAGACTTCTGTATTTGGTACTGTCCTCTGGACTTAAAAGTGTTCCTTATGTGAGAGACAACTTCTCTGTACTAGACAAAGGAGTAGATGTAGGTTTAGATGTAGGTTTACAACCTTGCAAGCCAGTCTTTCTTACCAAATCAGTTGCATATTTTTCTTGGGAGAGATGAAGTCTATCCTTGTGCCTTTTTACTTCAATCCCTAGGAAATAATGCAAATCTCCAAGATCCTTAAGAGCAAATTCAGCACTACAATCCTTCAAAAGTCCTGCTATTGCCTCATCGGAAGAACTTGAAACAATAATATCATCAACATATATGAGAACAAATATGGATGTGTTGGACTTATTGTAAATGAACAATGAGGTGTCAGATTTTGAAGGAACAAATCCAATGTTTGCATCTTTCTGCTAAGACGGGAATACCATGCCCTTGGAGCTTGCTTCAATCCATACAGCGCTTTATCAAGCCTGCATACATGAGAGAGAGCATGTTTGTTTTCAATCCCAGGAGGTTGTTTCATGTATACCTCCTCTTCCAGAACACCATGAAGAAACGCATTCTGCATGTCTAGCTGTCGAAGACTCCATCCCCTGGAAACAACAATAGACAAAACAAGACGGATAGTGGCAGATTTTACAACTGGACTAAAGGTGTCCTCATAGTCTATGCCATACCGTTGTTTAAAACCTTTTGCAACTAGTCTCGCCTTGTAACGATCAATTGTTCCATCAAATTTTCTTTTGATCCTAAATACCCACTTGCAGTAAATGAGATTTTTACCTTGCTATGGAGGAACCAAATGCCATGTCTTATTTTTCTATAGTGCCATGTATTCTTCATGCATTGCCTTCCTCCATTTTTTATCACTACGAGCTTCCTCAAGTGTATGAGGCTCACGTGGTTCACCTATAGAACAAACCATACCATATTTGGTTATGTGTTTATAATTAACAGGTGCAATTACCCCTTTTTGTAGTCTTGTGTGCCATGGTAATAGAACTGGATCAGTTTGTGCAACAGAAGATCCTGTGAGTTGGCCAGGAGACAGATTTGCATCCGATCCTGACGTTGATTCGCTTGCGCCACCAGCTGCAGCAGAATCCGGTGTTGGCTAGATGCAATGCAGATCTTCTGTGGTAGCCGGCTGCTGCTCACAGAGGATACGCGGCGCAGAAGATCCCGGCCGGCCTGGCATCGCGAGGCCACTGGAGTCAGCGCCCAGTCCCGCGCTTGTCGCGCGAACCGCGTCGTGCCGCTTGTGAACCACCAGTTGGTTGGCGAAGCGCACACCGTGTGGGCCAGCTACAAACTATCGCGTGCCATATGCTGAGGCGCGTGCAGGTGCACCTATCACGCCTGGCGTGGCAGCGTCGAATTCAAACGAATCTAGCTGCGCAGATACCACGGCGGATCGCCTGCTCTGCTCCAGAGCGGATCCCAAAGAAGATGTGCCCCCTTCGCCGCGACACATGTGATATGGCACTGTTGGATAGATTTCTTCACCATTTTTGGATCTGTTTTCTTCTTTTTCTTCGTTGTGGTTTCCTGTGTCATCACCAGACTCATGCAGATGGTTAGGAGGTTAGTCATCATATGATCATTGTAGTTATTAGTTCCCCCTTGATCATGACAAACTAGATGAGGTGGCAAGAGAAGAATTTCTGTTCGAAGCATAGCACCGACGTTGGGATGGAGGTCAGCAAAGGGAAATTTTGTTTCATCAAATACAACATCACGAGAGATGAAGTCACGACCAGTGGAAACATCAAGACATTTTACACCCTTATGTTGAACACTATGCCCAAGAAAAACACATTGTTTTGAGCGAAACATGAGCTTGCGATTATTGTAGGGGCGAAGATTTGGCCAACATGCACAACCAAAGACACGGAGAGAGGTGTAGTCTGGTTTAGTGTGGAGGAGTCTTTCGACTGGAGTGTCATTGTTGATCACATGACTAGGGAGCATGTTTATAATGTGCACGACAGTAACGAAAGCTTCATCCCAAAATTTGAGAGGCATGGAGGCACTAGCTAACAAAGCAAGGCCAACTTCAACAATATGCCTATGCTTGCGTTCAGCAGAGCCATTTTGTTGGTGAGCATGGGGACATAACACATGATGGGAGATGCCAAGGCTTTGGAAGAAGGAGTTTAATTTTTCATACTCCCCTCCCCAATTAGATTGGACAAGAAGAATTTTGCTAGCAAACTTTCTTTCAACAAGTGCTTGAAAGTTTTGAAAAACTTGAAACACATCAGAACTTTTCTTGAGAAGAATAGATCCATGAAAACTTAATATAGTCATCAATAAAACTCACATAGTATGTGTGTCTACCAACAGAGTTGGGGGCAGGACCCTACACATCATAAAAAATTAATTGCAACGGTTGAGTAGAAACACTAGTGGAGGCGGGATATGGTAATTGATGGATTGTTGCTCTTTGGCAAGAATCACAAATGGTTTCAACATTGTGCTTACCAACAAACGAGAGCTTGTTCTTTTTAAGCAAACATTCAACTAAAGAAAATGTAGCATGTCCTAAACGATAGTGCCATCGTGTGGACGAAATCTTGATAGAACCACCAGCTTGTTTATTGAATCTTCTAAGCTCCGGAATGAACGGGTAAAGACCTCGAACGCATCTACCTTGATAGAGAGTTTTCTTCGTGGCCAGATCCTTAATCAAAAAGAAGAAAGGGTGAAACTCAATATAGACATGATTGTCAAGAGTAATTCTATGAACAGATAGAAGATTTTTGTTGGCACTAGGAACATGCAAGATTTTCCTAAGATGAATTTTACGATGCGGGGTAGTAACAACTGAATGACCAATGTGACATATCCTCATACCTGCACCACTAGCGGTATGGATCTGGTCCTTGCCATGATACTTCTCCCTGAGAGTCACCTTCTCTAGTTTGCCAGTAAGATGATTTGTGGCGCCACTGTCAAGGTACCAGTTGGTATCGACCCCGTACGAGCCGTCAGCACCAGCAACTACCTTCTCATCATCTTCAGAAGAAGCTTCATCTTCATCGAACCGGTATCAACAGTCTTTTGCTATATGAACTGGTTTGCCGCAGATCTGGCAGCATACAACATCGGGGCGAGACTTGCTGGACCCATCGCGGAGGCCCTGGTTTTTGGTGGAGATGAGGCGCCCGCTGCGGGAATTGGAGCCACCATTGCTGCCGTCACTCCCTTGTTTGCCTTTGGAGCGAGGGGGACCGCGGTGACGCGAGTAGCCGCCGCACCCACACGCCGCGACGTTTGTAGAGGACTTGAAGCCGCCCGATCCCTGGTACTGCGACACCCTCTGATTAAAGTTGCTTAACATGGAGAAAAGCTCATCAAGGGATACCGGAGTGGTGCGAGCTTCGAGGGCGAAGACGAGGGGTTGGTAGTCCATGTCGAGGCCGTGGAAGATGTAGGAGATGAGCTCATCATCCTGGAGTGGCTTCCCGGCGGCGGTGAGCTCATCGGCGAAGCCGCGCATCTCAGCGAAGTAGGTGGCGACAGTCTTGTTGCCCTTCTAGGCGTTCACCAGGGAGGTTCTGATGTTGTTGACACGGCTAAGCGAATGCGAGGAAAACATGCCCGACAGCGCTGCCCAGAGCTCGTGCGCCATGGTGATCGTGGTCACCTGCACAAGCACCTCCTTGGTGAGATTGTTCAGCAGGTACCTGAGCACTTGCTGATCCTCCCGCGCCTAGATAGGATAGAGAGGATTTGGCTCGGTGGATTCCTTCCCATCCTTGTCCTTGGTGGAGAGGATCCTGGCCGGCTCTGGCATACTGCCGTCAACGTAGCCGAAGACGCCTGCACCTCTTAGTTGCGGCATGATCTGCGCACGCGAGAGGATGTTGCGGGATAGCTTCTCCGTAACCTAGCCATTGAGACCAAATTGGGAAGCACCGGAGGGCGACGACATGATTGCACTGATGGAGGCTTGATCTAGACGATGTGGAAGAGAATGGCTCTGATTACCATGTGCGATGGCGAAAAACGTCGTGCCTCTTCTGGAGGGACGCCGTACGTGTTTATAGAACAGGGGCGCACCTGCCTGATAGCGCATACAAGTTTGTTACATGAGATTACAACTTGGAGAGAAAGTTAGGCATAGATAGAGATAGAATTACATGAGATAAGATATACTCTACCTAACAGTCGAACCACCTAGCAAATCTACCATGGAAACCTCTTGTATCTAGCACATGCAGTTATAGACGTTTGACATGGAGTACCCACGAGCTCCTGTGTACTTTCCCTGTTTATACCCCCTTTGCATGGAAATTAGTGATTCCTCCTAGAATGCATGTGATTCAGTTATATCCCCTTCCTATCCTTCATGCATCAGGCTTTCCATTTCCCAGTTTTTAGATTCACCAGTGTGGATGCAGGGCGGACGACGTACCTCGTGGGATTTGGCGGATCCATCTCAGCAGGGACGACCGATGAAACATGTTGGGGGCAGCGATGTTCGAGACAGAGGTGGCATGGTCTGGCAGGCAAAGAGTGGGGCAGATAGTTCAAACTATGCGGCCACCATCTTGGTTTTGGCTAGGTCTATGGTGTCGGATGTCCGATTCCTTTGGAGACCCCCTTTGGACCCGACCTGGGGTCATTTGGATGTCAAACCGGTCTAGACCAAAATGGAGGTCTACGTTGGAGGCCTAAAAGTGTGACCCTGTAGGCCGGACATTTATACATGTAGTATAGATTTGGTGGCATGTTGAAGATGCCCTAAGCTCCATGCTACGATGCATATGAATGGGGAATTGATCTGTGTGATTGTTTAATATATGCTGCTAATTTGGCCAAATGATGGGCCGCATATATCAGTAAGTGTATCACAGATTATGAGCCATTTCGGCAGAATAGGAGATAAACGCATAAACCCTAAGCCACAACCCGACGTTTATATAGGCCAACCATTTTTGAGGTGAAACACCATGCATTTCGTTAGCTAGTGGATCCGACAAAATCACCGGCCACAACATAGATTACATCCTGGGGTAAATCAGTCAGCCAAAAAGCCTGGCTACCCATCGGTACAGTCATACCATGTCTAGCAAACAAGTGGGCAGTGACGTTACATTTACGGCGACATAACCCAACCATAGTTTTGATGAAGCGTGGATGAAGCATGAATTTTGTCTCCCTGGAGATCTGTAGGACCGAAAGTATGTC
>CBMN010772351.1:59-10503 GCA_000582825.1 Hordeum pubiflorum | reverse complement strand
GGTGTGTCCGGGGCGTTACATAGCCTCCATCAGGATCATCGTACTTAAGGCATTGGATGAATGCATTGATAATTCTCAGGGCATTTTCATCTTCCTCTAAGAAGTTTACCAGCTCGCCACCTATCATGGTAGTCCCACACACATTCAACACCACAAGATCATTGCTTCACCGATTAAAAACATGATATGAGTATCAGTCAGTTACTCAATTAAAAAACTCTGAACAAACTAGTGCGAATATCCATTAACTTTTTTGTATATCCATAAACTTACCATTCTACTTTGACAAGTCGGTAGATCTCGTCACAATTTCTTAGAGACAAGAAATTACGTTCTTCAAAATTATTGGAAACATTATACTTGCTAGCAGGAGCAACCTTCGTCCTGCATTATCTTTATTCTGGTATCTTTGATACTAATGAATTGGGGGAACGGTAGTCATCAAGAAGTGATGCTGATGTTGTCTGTACTCCTGTGCCTCCAACCACAGGAGAGTCAACCTGGTTACTGCCTAAACTGCCATCACTCATCTTCCCATCCTGGCTACTGCCTGAATCACTATTCTCTTCATCGTTGTTACTGCAAGTGATATTTTCACTATTCTTTGCATCCTTGTTACTTCCTGAAGTGCCTTTGTCACTATTTTCTTCATCTTAGCCATGAGGTTTGTCCTGAGAGACAAAACCCTTGCTATCTTCCTGGCGAGGAACAGGGTCGTCCTAGTTACAGCCTGAAGTGCCTTTGTCACTCTTCTCTGGGGCATCTTGGGTATGAGGTTTCTCCTGAGAGACAAAATCCTTGCTCTCTTCCTGGCGATGAATGGGGTCTTCCTGGTTACTACCTGGAGTGACTTTGTCACTCTTCTCTACATGTTGGGCATCTTCGGCGACAGAAGCCTTGCCCACTTGCTGGTAAGGAATGGAGTCTTCCTGGCTACTACATGAAGTGGCATTCCGAGAGACAAAATCCTTGCTCTCTTCCTGGCAATGAACGGAGTCTTCCTTGGTACTGCTTGCAGTGCCTTCACTCTTCTCTGCATTTTGGGCAGCATCACTTCTAAAATTCGGAGAGATTAAACCCTTGCCCTCTTCCTCCTCGTCCTCATCCTCCTCCTCTACGTCAACTGTAAGCTCATCGGCTTCTCTGCATTCACGGCTTTTCCTGTTCAAACTGTGATAGTGGAGGTACATAGAAATCTCCTTTCAGAACATCAACACCTTTTCCTGTATTTTTTAGGCATTAATCATTTGATCCAAAATTTGAATAGATTCAAACTTGAAAACCACAAAGCTCAATGTTTACCGTGTCAATGTTAGATACCACCATCTCCTCGAACCCTTGGATATATAACAAAATGAAAGCCGCAATCACGACTATAATAATTGCAATAACCATTCAGTGATTACCACATAATTTGAGGTATAAAAGAACTCATAAGATATTTTACGCGCTAGAAAAGTTGAACATATACACCAGTTAAATAAACACAGACTATGGTTTGTGTCACCCACTTACTTGTTCTTTTGAGGCTGAACCTCTGGCGTTTCTACAACATACCCAGAGTTGTCAGTGTTGTTCTTAGTGCTCAAATATGTCTCAAATTTAGTTAACAAACCATTAGCCACACTTTTATGTTTCCATAGAAAGGAGTCAAGGATATATTTCTTTTTCATGATAGTGGAAACGACAACCAAGGAATAATGACCAGAGGAAGCTATAGGAATGAATATCTGAAACAAAATCTACTATCAAATGCATGGACCCAATAACATTGAAATACAAAGATCTGATAAAATAATACAGAAACCTGCGTCATATCCTTTACCTTCTCTGTTGTAAGCTCCATGCCCAGATTTCAAGTTTCATTTCCTTGACTCAGCAAATCATTCTAGAATAATCAAAGAGACGACAATCATAGGTAAAGAATAACAACTAAAAAAATCCATGAGCTAAGTTGTAGGATAAGTACTTATAATAGAAAATTCATTAAGGATAATTTTATCCTTCTAGCCCATTGATCACATGTGGCATACTAAATGCAGTATGTTTGATTGCATAAGACCATGTGGTTTGAAGCAATAAACAAAAGTAGACTCAGCTACATGATAGCAATCCAAGTCCATGTTCTTTCTAAAACATGCTTCTTGTACAAACTATCTTGATCAACGCTATTGTCATCAGAATTTTGATGATAGAAATAAAGGATGACATCAGTAAATTATGCAATGCTCTCCCTGACCTTGAAATGGGGCAGGGGTACTTAACTCAAGCCTGTCATGCTCACACACCACTACAAATTACTGTAGCAGATATCCTCCCACCTCAGCAACTGAAAAGGACATAAAGAAATACAAAGTGGCAATAACAATCAGGTGCAGTAATAATTATAGAACGATGCCAAATGATTTGTACTTATTTTAATATTCTCTAGCGGCTTTAGTTTCTTCTTACCACCCTTGTGCATCATCTTCAGTTGAAAGGGACATAAAGAAAAAAAGAATTGTATCAACAATCAGGTTCAGTCATAATATGCTACATAGTTTCTTACATGTTCCTTTTTGTATTGTACGCTTCCTTTTCTTCTGCCCACCGGATTCATACACATGGCAGTTGAGCTTGGCATCAGTATAAAAGTTAATTCTACAAGAATTTTCCATTTCCAAATAATTCCTCTCAATGCAGTACACAAAACTACATGTGAACCAATGATTCTAGAGTAAGTCACTTTCCTACCCCAAAATGAGAAAAGCTATTACTTGCAGCAACTCCTATTGAGCTCCTAGTACTTACCAATGGCACAACCACACAACCATTCATATAACTCGGTTTCTTCCCAAACTCATAACAAGATTTTTTCAAGCGAGCATAGACCAAATATGACCAGTCAATGTCACGCAATTTTTTGAGGTCATTCACTTCTTCAAGTGTAGGCGCGCTTATATAAACTGAGGTTGTTGGCAGTAGCATTCTTTCTACCACCACACCAAGGAAAAGCTTAACGAGCATATACATGTCAATAAGTTTGGAGACTTCCTTGTTTTGATATTTATGAGCTACGAAATAATGTTATGCACGCTGAATCGGTTTCTTTTTTCCTCGGTTAACACCATACCGGCCTCCTGTTCACCTCGTCACTATCTTCATTGTCATTTTCATCTCCATCTTCATATCCATCTCCTTCTTCATTGCCATGTTCTTGATTCACAGCAGGAGCCTTTTTCGCATCGAACTTTCTAGCTACATAGTTCAGCGTCGTGTACATCCTATCATATTCTTTGTTTCCTGTTGATGAACTTGGGAGCTCCTTCTTAGACCCCACTAACAAGTCAAGAACATGATGCCCCACCTCCTGCGTGATCCACAATGATTCACCTTCCCTGGTGCAGAGTTCAATTTTATTTGCATCTTCATGAACATCAGCTTTCTCCATGAGCAGTCCACATCTTTCTGCTGCCAAGGACTTCTAGCTTTAAGTTGAGCAGGTTACTGAAATCTAATGCTTTAACCCTCTCTTTTGCTTCTTCTGAAAGCTACCGAGCTAACACAGTCGCAGAGCCAGGGTCGCACCGTGTGTCTTGCTCTCTGTTCTCGCTAGGTTGAAGTGGCATATTAGGACATGGATGAAATTTAAATTATGTATCCTTCTACATTTTTTGTGTCTCATATTGATTTTCTGCATATTTTTTCAGACACATCCGAATATGCCCCGTCAACCTAGTGAGGACAGAGGGCTGGACACACGGTGCAACCCTGGCTCTATGACTGTGTTGGCTCGGCAGCTTCCAGAAGAAGCAAAAGAGAGGATTAAAGAATTAGATTTTAGTAATCTTCTCAACTTAAAGCTACAGGTCCTTGGCAGCAAAATAATCTATGGACTGCTAGTGGAGAAAGCTGTTGTTCATGAAGATGCAAATAAAATTGAACTCCGCATCAGGGAAAGTGAATCTTCGTGGATCACACATGAGGTGGTGCATCATGTTCTTGACCTGCCAATGGGCTCTAATAAGGAGCTCCCAAGTTCAACAACATCAATAGAAAAATATGCCATGATGTACACAACGCTCAACTACATAGCTAGAAAGTTCGGTGCAAAAAAAGGCTTGTGCTGCGAATCAGGAACATGGCAATGAAGATGGAGATGAAAATGACAATGAAGATAGTGATGAGGTGAACACCGAGGCCAGTATGGTGTTACCCGAGAAAAAAGAAATAGATTCATCGTGCATAACACTACTTTGTTGCTCATAAATTATCAAAACGAGGAAGTCTACAAACTTATTGACATGGATATGCTCGTCAAGCTTTTCTTTGGGGTGGCGGTAGGAAGAATGCTACTTCCAGCAACCTCAGTTTAAATAAACGCAGCTACACTTGAAGCTGTGAATGAACTCAAAAAATTGCATGAAATTGACTGGTCATATCTGGTCTATGATCGCTTAAAAAAAGCTTGTTATGAGTTTGCGAAGAAACCGAGTTATATGAATGGTTGTGTGGTTGTGCCATTGGTAAATACTTGGAGCTCAGTAGGAGCTGCTACAAGTAATAGCCTTTTCTCATTTTGGGGTAGAAAAGTAACTAACTATAGAATCATTGGTTCACAGGTTGTTTTTGTGGACTGCATTGAGGGGAATTATTTGGAAATATCAAATTCTTGTAGAATTAACTTGTATACCCATGCTCAACTGCTATATGTATGAAGCTGGTGAGCAAAAGAAAAGGAAGCGCATGGTACGAAAAAGAACTTGTAAGAACTATGGAACATATTATGACTGCACCTGATTGTTGATGCAACTTCTTTTTTCTTTATGCCCATTTCAGCTGAAGATGATGCACAAGGGTGATCAGAAGAAACTAAAGCCACAAGAGAATATTAAAGTAAGTACAAATCATCTGTCATTGTTCTATAATTATGGCTGTATCAGACAGTTATTGCCACTTTGTATTTCTGTATGTCCTTTTCATTTCATGAGGTGGGAGGATAGTTGCTACAGTAAATTTGTAGTGGTGCATGAGCATGAAAGGCTTGAGGTAAGTATCCCTGCCCCTTTTCAAGGTCAGGGAGAGCATTGCATAATTTCAGAATTCTGACGACAATAGCATTGATCAAGATAGTTTGTACAACAAGCATGTTTTAGAAAGAACCCGCGACAGAATTGTATTGGACTTGGATGGCTATCGTGTAGCTGAGTATACTTTTGTTGATTGCTTCAACCACATGGCCTTATGCAATCAAACATACTGCATTTAGTATGCCACATGTGGTCAATGGGCTGGAAGGATACAATTATACTTGTTTCTGTTGTATGTCCTTATCCTAGAACTTATCTCATGGATTTTTTGTGTTGTTATTCTTTACCTATGATTGTTGTCTCTTTGATTATTCCAGAATGATTTGCTGAGTCAAGGAAATGAAACTTCAAATCTGGACATGGTGCTTACAACAGAGAAGGTGAAGGACATGGCACAGTTTTTTGTATTATTTTATCAGATATTTGTATTTCAATGTTACTGGTTCCATGAGTTTGACAATAGATTTTTTTCACATATTCATTCATGTAGCTTCTTCTGGTCATTATTCCTTCGTTGTCGTTTCCACTATGGTGAAAAATAAATATATTCTTGACTCCTGTCTAGGGAGACATAAAAGTGTGGCACATGGTTTGTTAACTAAATTGGAGACATATTTGCGCATAAAGCACAACACTGACATCTCTCGGTATGATGTAGAAACGCTAGAGGTTCAGCCGCAAAAGAATAAGTAAGTGGAGGACACAAACCGTAGTTTGTTTTATTTAGCTAATGTATAGGTTCACCTTTTCTAGTGCTGAATATATCTTACCAATTCTTTTATACCTCAAATTATGTGCTAATCACCGAATAGTTATTGCTATTATTGCAATCATGATTGCGGCTTTCATGTTTTCTTATATATCCAAGGGTTCAAGGAGATGGTGGTATCTAACATTGACACGGTAAACATTTAGAACCTTGTGATTTTCAAGTTTTGTTCTATTCAAATTCTGGATCAAATGATTTATGCCTCAAATATGCAGGAAAAGGTGTTGATGTTCTGAAAGGAGCTTTCTATGCACCTCCTCTATCACAGTTGAACAGAAAAATCCCTGAATACAAAGAAGCCTATCAGCTTACAATTGACATAGACGAGGAGAAGGAGGAGGAAGAGGGCGATGGTTTTGTCTCTCCAAATTTTAGAAGTGATGACACCCAAAATGCAGAGAAGAGTGAAGGCACTTCAGGTAGTACCAAGGAAGATTCCGTTCATTGACAGGAAGAGGGCACGGATTTTGTCCGGAATGCCACTTCATGTAGTAGCCAAGAAGATTCCATTCCTCTCCAGCAAGTGGGCAAGGCTTTTGTTGTCCAAGATGGCCAACATGTAGAGAAGAGTGACAAAGTCACTCCAAGCAGTAACCATGAAGAGCCCGTTCCTCACGAGGAAGAGAGCAAGATTTTTTTTTCTCTCAGGACAAACCTCATACCCAAGATGCCCTAGAGAAGAGTGACAAAGGCACTCTAGGCAGTAACCAGGATGACCCCATTCCTTGCCAGGAAGATAGCAAGGGTTTTGTCTCTCAGGACAAACCTCATGCCCAATATGTATAAAATAGTGACAATGGCACTTTAGGAAGTAACAAGGATGCAAAGAATAGTGAAAATGTCACTTGCAGTAACAAGGATGCAGAAAATAGTGATTCGGGCAGTAGCCAGGATGCAGAGATGAGTGATGGCAGTTCATGCAGTAACCAGGTTGACTCTCATTTGGTTGGAGGCATAGGAGTACAGACAACATCGACATCACTACTTGATGACCATCGTTCTCCCAATTCATCAGTATAAGACACTAGAATAAAGATATTGCAGGAGGAAGGTTGCGCTTGCTAGCAAGTATAATGTTTCTAGTAATTTTGTAGAACGTAAATTCTTGTCTCCTAGAAATTGTGATGAGATCCACCGACTTGTCAAAGTGGATTGGTAAGTTTATAGATATTCATACTAACAAGTTTATGAATATTCGCACTAGTTTGTCAAGGGTTGTTTTAATTGAGTAATTGACGGATATTCATGTCATGTTTTTAATCAGTGAAGCAATTATCTTGTGGTGTTGAATGTGCACGGGACTACCATGACGGGGGGTCGGCTGGTAAAGTTCTTAGAGGAATGTGACAATGCCCTGAGCATTATCAATGCATTCATCCAATGCCTCAAGTATGATGATCGGGATAGAGGCTACAATAAAGAAAGAATCATTATCCCACGAGAAGACCTGGTAAGTTTTTTGCAAGAAACCTTTGAACCGAAATGACCCATTGTTGATCACCTAAATTAACCATGTCATTGAACTTTTTCTGTTGATAAAATTATGCATGAACAATAACATGTATATAAGCTAAATGGTACAGACCGACAAAGGAGATTTGGAAAGGATTTTGAAAGTGCTTGCTGATGAGGGAATCAAACATGCCAAAGGAAAAAATAGTGCAGAGATTCGTAAGTGGTGCATAATTCTAATGATAATACATTCAACATTATAATACATATTAATTTTTGCAACTATCTTGTCCTACCAGTTACCAGAAAGAATGGTTTGTGTTTTTTGTTGATATTAAGACAAAAGACCATATCTCTGTCTTGCATTGTAATGACATGAAACTAAGCCTTGAAAAGATTGAAAACTTCGGTACAACATTAGTGGACAGGTTGACAAAGCCTTTGTGCAACACGGCTACATCTCGCCATTTTCTGACATATTCCAAAGAAAGGGGGTCAACTGCTATTCTCAATGCCAAGTCCAAAGACAGTTTCTTAGCATCTATGCTTTCCCTTGAGCGGTACAATAGATATCAGATGGCCATGGACTTGAAGAACCTGGTTAGTGTATTACCCTCTTTACATTGATGTGAAATGCAAACCACAACATGCATGTTTCCAACTTCACACTCCAAAAGTTTTATTCTCTGCTTCAACTCTACATTTTCCTTCTAGAGTAATAGTTGTTTCATGTGACAAATCAGAACATATGCCAAAGTTTTCTGAATGTACATGATGCAAAAATACTGTGCATAACCTGTATTAGCTCTCCTTTTCATTTCAATTTGCAGTCCAAAACTAAGGAATATAAGGCTGCAAAATGGGTGCACGTTCTTCTCCACGAGGAAAAGAGGAGCGGCTTCCACAAATTGATGAGATAGTGCACAAAGATGATAGAGCTAATAAAAGGAGAAGAATCCAAGAGTAGTTTGGTTGACTTGCCATGATAGTGGTGATACAGATGTTGAGCTGGATAAGAAGACGTCACTCATAATGCCCGACACTAACACTTTTGGTTCCTCCCCTCTGCAAAGAACCCAATATTTGTAATGATACCTAGCAAGACTTTTATTGTATGTTACCTCTATTCACACATTCTATTGCTCCTTTGTACGTTGCCGCTAATCGGCACTCCGTTGCCCCTGGTAGAATGTGGTGTTCTAGCATTAGTAAACTTTGTGTGCACACTCTCACCGTTTATAGGATCTTTATCCGATATGATTAGCATGGTATTACTGTTGGGCAGTTGAACTGAAGCGCGAGAGCAAACATCTTTAAGAAAATCGTTCAAAAATTCAAAATTTGTTCGGTAATTTTAAATAATTGTTTGAAGCGATGCTCCATGAGTGCCCCCAAGTTCTCTCACTTGGATCGGCAGGCTCAAGTAAAGAGGAGATTAGAACCTGCGTGAACTCTTGGGAGTGCTCATGGAAAACTCATCTCTTGCATATAAGAGCTTCAAAAATGGAAAAACTCAAGTAAAGAGGAGATTAGTACCGCAACGGGGAGCGGATGTCAGTGTCAAAACTGGTGGATCTTGGGTTGGGGGTCCCGAGTTGTGGATCTTAGATCAATGGGGAATAGGAAAACAGAGGGACAATATTTACCCAGGTTCAGGCCCTCTTGAGGAGGTAAAACCCTAGATGAGATCAGATGACAATTACACAGTTGATCTACCATGAGATCAGCTGAGCTAAACCCTAGATGAGTCCTCGCTCTATGAACTAAACCCTCTGGTCTATATGGACACTAGGGGTACCTAGGGTTACACCTAGTCGATTGCTAATGGGGAATAAACATGTCAATACTACCCTCTTGACTTGGAGGACACACCAAGGCTTCGCAGGTTTCCTTCCTGAGCACGGAGTTGCCTTACAGCTTGGCCTTCAAGTAACAGTCACAAAGCGGCTCCCTTGTCCGGCCCATAAGAGATAGGCCGGCTGCCCGAGGACCCCTTAGTCCCGGACTCCGTAAGTAGCCCAGAACTAGCCTCCAATTCCGGGGTTCATAGTCCCGAGTAGCTTCACGCGCCCAAGATCTCCGGTTTGCGGGGCGAGTACTTCTCCCCTTCTATCCTCGGCTGACACGAGTTCGGCCACCGATGAGTTCCTTATTGTCGAAGTGTCGCGGGGCCCACGGTATTAACTTTCCTTTTTTGGGTTAATGACACCACTAGATTCCCGTGCGTCCACGCAAGGTAGGCGGTCCAATATTTTTTTACAGAAACACCCTTCACGGGTCAGAGGGAAACACCTATTAAATAGGCCGGGCATGCCATGAGCAACACATCCCATTAGCCAACCATTGAGAAACCGACAGTCCCGGAGCTCTGAGATATGGCAAACATCCCAGGCTCCTCCTCACGCCCTCACGGCCGCCTCCCAGGAAACTAGGCAAGTTGTTCAGTCTCCCGTCTCCAATTGAATGGCCTTGAAATGCAAGGGTATCTTCTAGCTTCAGATCTAGCATCCACTGGCCCCAGATTAACTTCTGCGAATGGCGAGGCTTTTGCGGAGAACTTCCCTGCTCCACGCAAGGAAGAAAGGGTATGCTTCGTGCCCTTCCTCTTACGAGGCTTGGGCTTTCCCATTCACCCCTTACTGAGGGGTTTGCTAGAGTTTTACGGGATCTAGCTCCATCATCTTACCCCTGGATCCATTCTGCATATCTCGGGCTATGATGCCCTTTGCGAGATGTTTTTGGGCTGCGAGGCCCATTTCGATCTATGGAGAAAATATTTCTGCCTTGTCCCATGCACCCGGGGAGTGACAATACTTGAAGTAGGTGGGCCCGAAGTATGGCGCATAGCCAGGACGGGGTACCCTATTGGGCCCCTGAAGAAAAGCTCTGAAGAGTGGACCTAAGAATGGTTTTATATTGAAGACGTCCCCCTTTCGATCCAGCTCAGAGGGGTCTTCTCGAATACTCGGATGCTCCTTTAGAGAAACGGTTTAACTAGCGGCCGAAAAGCCCTTTCCAAGAGGAGAGCGCCGAAGTAATGCGTCTCACTCAGGTGAGGCGGTTAGCTCACAATAGGTTAACCATCATTGACGTGATGGCCGCTGCTATTTCTCGGTGTGTCCAACTAATGTTGCTTGAGACTGCGTCGGTATTT
>CBMN010772326.1:0-14996 GCA_000582825.1 Hordeum pubiflorum | reverse complement strand
GGAATAAGATAATTGGGCTAAGCCCCTAATGTGCTAAGATAACTTGGGCCGAAACCCCTAACTAGGCCCTCCTCCGGGTATAATGAATACCGGTCATAACAGTATCATATCATAATGAGGATTCACCATGAATTATAGAGCTACCAAGCCCATCTTTTGCATTTTATGCACTTCCTTTTGTTGGAAATATTTGTTTGTTGTGTAATTCTAAAATTCACATATGTACATTTTCCTATCCTGGTCATAGGGACGTGTGCTTTGTATTGCAGGTGTATTAATCCAATGTCCACTAAGTTGAGTCTTATGGTTTTACATGCTTTTTTAGTGGAGGCAACCTGTTATGTAGTGATTATATGGGATGATACAGGCAGTGTTGGCGCTTCCAGTTACTGTTTGTTTCTGTCCACCCGTGCAGGTAGTATTGGTAATTGTAAGAAGTTTAATAAGGTGCAGTGCATTAGCGAAGAATGACACACATCCAATTATGATCAGGTATACAGTTTTTTCCTACCTTTTGTTATTAGTCTTTTTTCCCTATGAATCTTTCGACTGGTGGCGGCTCCTACGAAATAGCTAATCCTTTTGCTTGATATGTTATCATAAAACTTATGCCCTTTATTCACTTGGACACTTTATGATGATGATTTGGTTACCAAACTTGACTGTTTCTTCCAAAATGATTATGTGCTGCAATACTTCAGTCTGGGTTCTTCTGTTGTACCTTTTACTTTTCTGTATTTGCTTTTGTTTGGCTGTGAACCACCACTTTTCAAAGAGAGTACTTTGAGTATTCCACTGGACAGTTTAGATAGTTTCAGGAAGCTATGTTATAGGTTGCTATTTTTCCCCAGATAGAGGTTATGCTATGATAGTAATTTACCTTGCTTAGCAATAGCTCCGTGCCATAGATACTGTGCATGGTGATCTGTGTAGGAGTTCTGGTTACAATTACATCCAATTATGCCATGGTTAGTGTGCATGCTGATTTGTGTAGGAGTTCTGCTTACAATTACATGCATACATAGTTAGTATCATTCTTCTCTTTGTCCAATCTTTTGAAGGAGATGCAGGCTATCAGGGTAAACTACGATTATTGATGTCAAATATGAACATTATATGAACTACAATTTAGCTTAGACTTGCCACTTAACTGCATCTAACGTCCTATTAACTTAACATTTGCAAAAGAGTTGACGATCTTTATTTTTTTCTCAACTCAGTAGCACAAATCACCTACCAATACGCTATAGATTGTATTAGCCATGCGTTCTGAGTGGACAACATATGTATCAACTGCCTATCATGGCGCAGTCTTTGGATGATAGCTTCGGTACTTTGTATCTTCTGTAAACATGTGTGTTTTGAGAGATCAAGAAACCGAACTCTTGCTCAATTATGTTTCTTTTAGTTGTAACAGTAAGCTCTCTTCATCTTAATTGTTGGCAAGATGTTTGGTTATGTGATGTTTCCTGACAAGAATAATGTTTCTATTTTTTTCCAATTTATGTTTATATGATGCACAATACACATGTTTTTATATACAAATGACTTTAGTTGAATTTGTCTTGCATGGCCAATGCTTTTATCTACAAATGACCTTAGTTGAGTCTATCTGGCATTGTTCAAATTTCTTGTCCTTTTGTATGTTCCAGTTTTCATCATACATTGTACTGTGCTTTGATGCTTTCTACTGGATTATATCATTTCCTAATAAATATTAGATGATGGATCATTGGACACTGCTTTAGACAAGCACTTTGTGCCATATTGGGTCTTTTTGGCTATGTCGAGCGCTGTGAATTGGATCAATGATGTAATGACTAAATGTGTTCTGTTTGTCTTCCTTTTGGTATATATTTTACATCTCACTTTGGCATTACTTTGAAAAAATCCTTCATGCGGGATCACTTCTTTAGAAAGGCAATGCCTTATTTTTGGTGTAAATTTAGACTAATCCATTCTGAGCAATCACTTTAATTCCCTTTGTCAACACAAAAATAATTTCTTTAAACATTGGAACAATGCGCTGAGCCTGGCACTGTGTGCCAGGGCGCGTTTCCTACCTCCAGAAAATTCAAGGTGCAAGGCAGCGGCGTCATGTTCATACTACGGGAAAGGAAGAGCTCCTAATATATTTTATTATGCTCGTAGGTGAGCTGCCACCTCTTCCCACATGTTCGTGCTAATTATCAAGTATCCACCAGAATGAATTGTAATTGCGATTAGTATCTTTAGACATTGGTCATTGGCTATATTTGTCAATACTATTATTCTTCTCGCTTATGTAGCAACTAATGTGATTTTTTGTTGCTTCTTTGCAGGCATTTGATTAGGACAAAGGCAACAGGAAGGCATGACGGCGATCAAGGTCCTTCTGTACGCCGAGTACTATCTTTTGTCTACCATACCATACGAGAATAGATCAGAATGAGCCAACCAAGTCATGTACTATGTATTTACTGGTGGTGTCTATAAGGAGAACATATCCTGTCTATATCTGAATCTATGAGATGTCAAGTTATGTCTTCTTTGACTTAGCACATCTGCTCATTTTTGAATAAATTTTCATGTGACTATCAATGTTATAAACCAGAATTCTCTTTCTGATGATGCTTATGTGTGAACTGTTCATCATCTTCGTCAATATATTCTATGTAATATGTTATCCACGTCTAAAACCCATCTTATTCATAGATAATGATTTGGTGTATGGCATTGTACTGAACAAATGTCATTGTTATTTTTCACATTTGCAATGCTCCTATGACTATATTATCGGATTGGGTATGACCGTACCCGGCAGCACCGGCAGCGGGTGCTGCCGGGTGCGGCAAGCCGCACTTCCTACCTAGTGCACGATGTGCGCGGCTGGTGCTGCGCGTGCCTGGGAGGCGTTCGACGGAATGCTCCTGCGGGTCGGGAGCGCAGCTGGCCTCGTAGCCTTGCAGGTAAGGTTGGTCTGCTCCTCTGTTTAATATTGCGTCCGAGATTGTTTCATCCATAGACTGGCTGGGGCAGCCATCGGTCGTGACCCAACATCACAGTACGAGAATTAATCGTGCCACTCGCGACAGCAAAACCGTGCCTCTCGCGAAGGCAAAACTGTGCCTTTCGCGGAAGCAAAACCGTGCCTCTCGCAAACAAAAAAACAGAAAACACGATTTTTTTTCCTTTCCGAGAGGCATGGCCGTGCCTTTCGCGAAGGCAAAACCGTGCCTCTCGCAAAAAGAAAAAACAGAAAACACGTTTTTTCGCGTAAAAAAAAAGAAAGCGCGTTTTTTCGCGCAATTTTTTTTTTTGAATTTTTTTTCGTCCAAAAGCTACGACAGACCGGTGAAAAACCGGAACACAAAAAAAATCCGAAAAAAGCACTCCAAAAAGGCAAAAACGCGTGCGAAAAAATAAAATAAAAAACAAAATCTGAAGGGAACTCTCAGAGCGCGACATGTGGCGGCGACTGGGAACGCGCCAAGTGGCGGTGCGTGGGAGTGATCGCTGGAACGCTTGTGAGGGAGTGCTCGCTAACTAGTTGCTCCCAACGTTGGTGGTCGTTAAAACAGTTACCGTCGGAGTTAAAGAAAGGCAAGGCCCGCAAGTAGGAGGCTGCTACGCGTCGGTCGATCGGCCGTCCGATTCAGCCCATAGCAACCGTTGGTTAGCCGTTGGATCTTCGTCTTGCTCCTCTGCCACATCTCGCGGCGGAAAAGAAAATCTCCTGGGCGCATCGCTCACGCAGCACGTCGTCCCGTGTCTAGCCGCGACGTCATCCCAGGCCCCGTAGTAGCATCATCCCATTGTGGTGCCGTGGTGGCCATGGGGCGTCGAGCTCCGCGCGAGGGGTGCCGTCATGGCTGCTAGGTCACCGCCTTGGCCATGGTCGTCGAGCTCCGCGCGAGGGGTGCCGTCATGGCTGCCAGGTCACCGCCTTGGCCATGGTTGTCGAGCTCCGCGCGAGGGGTGCCGTCATGGCTGCCAGGTCACCGCCTTGGCCATGGTTGTCGAGCTCCGCGCAAGGGTGCCGTCATGGCTGCCAGGTCATCGCCTTGGCCATGGTTGTCGAGCTCTGTGCGAGGGGTGCCGCCATGGGCATGGTCGTCGAGTTTTGCTGCCGGTGCACTGCCATGCCGGTCGCAACTCCCGCCGACCACGATCATAGCACCATCGTAGTCGGCCACAGAACCGCTGACCTAGGGCGTGGAAGCACGGTGACTGGTTGCAACATTTGTCTACATCGGTCTTAGCAAACGCCATTGCCGGTTGTAGCATTGGGCTCGGCCCCGGTCACCACCATCGTAGCTTTTGTCGATGCTGGTTGAAGCTGTGCCTGTGGCCAGTCCCAGTTTTTTTCAATGCCGGTTGCAGCTTTGTCTCGTCATCAGTCGTAGCAACCGCCATTGCCCGTTGTAGCATTCCGTGGTCACAGTTCGAGCTCTGCCGCCGGCCTGGTTCCAGCAATTATACACCACGGTTGCAACAACGACACCATCCGGTTCCAACATCTCGTGTTCATCGGTTGTAGCAGGGTCGTCTGCTTGTTGCAGCTTTTCCGTCTCATGTTGCTTCAACTGCCAAATGCAGCATGGCCGGTGGCGGTGCCAGCATCCCAATCTACAGGTTCCAGCCTCTCGCGACGCTGGTCGTAGCATCTGCAGCGGTGTCTCGCAGCGCCGGTTGGTGGTGGCCGTCCTGCTTGTGGCACGGCGTCGCCGCCCCTCTCCCCCGCAGCAACCATTCTCCACCTCCCCTCTCTCCCCACCACTCAATTTGCGCCACGAAATTGATTGGCAGCAGGCCGGCAGCGCAGGATCCCTTCATACCAGCATGGGGGCAGTAGGAGTTGCTATGGATGTGTGGTGGGGTGTGGGAAGAAGCAAAAGAGAAAGAGGGCGTCTGGGCGAGGAGGAGGAAACGAGTGGAGGAGGAGAGGGTGCGACGTGAAGAGATAAGTAGAGTGTGTGGGCGAGCCACGAGCGTGATAGGCTGCGAGCGGCACGATCTTGACAGATCGGCTGGCGCACACGCGTCTGGCACAGCGCGGGATCGGTCGGCCGGATTCCAATAACTGAAGGTAGGTGCCATTATGTCGTTCGATTAGTAAAAACGACTAATTCTTCAATTAGTAAACATTGCACACCCTATGTTTCTAAATATAAGATGTTTTGGCAGTTGAAGAGGTGGTAAAATTTATGTCGGGTAGGCGCCATGGGATTTAGGGGCGCAACAACGATAGAAGACACCATCTTTCCCATTGATCGTAGACCCGGAGGAGTAATGGATACCCACTAGCAATATGCCATGTCCACGTGAAAACCTTTAATTACCATCATACCGTTGGAATGTAGGTGTGGTTGTAGTGGTGTGAGGGGCATGTGCACATCGTAGCATGTCGGACACTCTAGCTTAGGTTTCACCCTCTTAGCTATCTCACTAGTTAACCGTTACTAGTTACTTATCTCTCATCTGGAAACCCTTTATTACTCCGGCATAGTTTGGTTTAGTTTTTTTAAATTGACCAAGAAAGAAAAATCTAGGTCCATTTGGAGAATACTATTTTTGTATTAGATGGAGAAATTATTACAGCACTGGCTAAATAGCATTTGTAAGTCGATTAGGACAGTGGTACCATTTAGACAAATGCGAGATGAATGTGTTATAGTAAAAAAAAAAAGAGTAGACCATGCGGTGCCTATGAAACAAGTGTGGGTTTGGTGCTTGTGCTTGCCGTTGCTTGAGAATTTGAGATGCCTTGTGTCTTCTACTTGTCACAACGGTGCCTGTTTCCAGAAAAGAAAAGAATAAGAATCAAATAAACGAAAACTCCACCTGCAGCTACAAGAATCAAATAAAGGAAAGGAATACTCCACCCACAGCTAACGGTTGATCCCTGCCTCTCCTCCCACGGCCTCCTCCCTATCCGCGCCTACATATACCCACTCCATGCAACCAGCTCCGGCAAAACAATATAGAGAAAAGGAACTCCGATCCCAACAAATTCCGTCGCAACTCGATCATCGTCGTCTTCGCTGCAGGGAGCCACGCCGGATTCACATTCGTAAGTAGCACATACATACTTCTTCAAGCTAGTTCGCAAACTCTCGCAACAAGTCAACAACTAACATCTGCATCTGGAAATGGTTTCAGCTGGCGTTGCAATGGACTTCGTTGTGGACGCTGCGCTGTGGGCGGTGGGCAAGGCGCTCGGCCCCGTCAAGGACGGCCTGCTGGAGTCATGGGCAGCCAGCACTGAGCTTGGTCGCAACATCGACGCCCTCAAGATGCAGCTGCTCTATGCGCAAGGGATGCTTGACAGTGCACAAGGCAAGGACATCCGCAGCACCGCACTCAAGGAGCTTCTGCACAAGCTGCGGGAGCTGGCGTACGGCGCCGATGACGTGCTCGAGCTGGAGTACTTCCGCATCCAGGACGCACTCGACGGCACATACCATGCCGCTGCTGACGTGAGTACGCAGGGCGGCTTCGTCGGCGGCCTCGTCCTCAACGCTCGTCACGCCGCCTACGCCGTTGGTAAAAACTTTCCGTGTCACTCTAACCCGTCCGTCCAGGACGACGAGGCTCACACCGCCCTGTTGGAAGAGGAATCTTCCAACAGGGCAGGAAGTGGACGGCGATTCTTCTGTGGTTCCTGGTCGTCCAAGGCACGACGGAGAAACCAATCCATGCAAACACCAAAACTAAAGTTTGATAGGGTGGAAATGTCCAGAAAGATGGTGGAAATAGTAGACCAGCTGAAACCTCTCTGTGCTATGGTCTCCACCATTCTAGATCTATTGGGCTCCAACCGCACCACTAGCAAAGACATTACTATGAACAGACCAAAAACCACCCAAGAAATTGTGGAGCCTGAGTTCTATGGGAGAGATGACCAGAAAAAGGAAATTTTAGATTTTATTAGACATGAGGAATATTGCAAAGATGAATTGACCGTAGTGCCACTTGTTGGTCCAGGTGGTATTGGTAAGACAACTCTCACACAACACATATATAGAGAACTAGAGAGCTCTTTCCAAGTCTCAGTTTGGGTATGTGTTTCCCTCGATTTTAATGCAAATAGGTTGGCACAAGAGATTGCGAAAAAGATCCCTAAAGTTAATGGTGAAAAGGAAAATGCTAGTGACATGGAGCTAATTCAACAAAGATTAAAATCTAAGAGGCTCTTACTGGTTTTAGACGATATCTGGACATACAACGAGGATGAGTGGAAAAAACTATTAGCTCCACTAAAACATAAAGGGGGAGAAAAAGGTAACGTGATTATAGTCACAACTCGAATCCCAGAGGTAGCAAGCATGGTCAGGACGACTAATTCTTTAATTAGAAATGTGGAACAACTAGGTGATAAAGATATTATGTCTTTTTTTGAGGCATGTGTATTTGGTGACCAAGAACCATGGAAAGACCATCCTGAATTATGCAATGTGGCAAGCAAAATAGTGACCAATTTGAAGGGTTTCCCTCTTGCGGCAAAAACTGTAGGTAGATTACTAAGAAAAAAAATGACACTAGACCATTGGAGAACAATTACCGATAGTAGAGAATGGGAATTACAAACCGAACCTAATGATATCATGCCAGCTCTTAAGCTTAGCTACGACTATCTCCCTTTTCATCTACAACAATGTTTTTCTTATTGTGCATTGTTTCCAGAAGATAATGAATTTGGTCAGAAAGAGTTGGTTCACTTCTGGATAGGACTAGGTCTGTTGCATTCTTCTGATCAGAAGAAAATAATCGAAGGTGTGGGACTGCACTATTTAGAAGACTTGGTTAATTATGGTTTTTTCAAAAAGAACGAGAAGGAAGATGGTCCATATTATGTTATTCATGACCTATTGCATGAGTTAGCAGTGGAGGTTTCATCATATGAATGTCTTGCCATATGTAGTTCTAACGTGAGGTCCATACAAATTCCTGCATCCGTACGCCACTTGTCCATCATTGTAGATAATACTGATGTTGGGGATATATCGATTTTTAAAGACTATAAAAGTGAGTTGAGTGCACTTGATAAGAGATTGAGAGTTCGAAACCTACGTACTTTGATGTTATTTGGAGAATACCATGGAAGCTTTGCCAAGATGTTTAGGAATCTGTTTAGAGAAGCTGGAGCCATTCGTACTATTTTTCTGTCTGGAGCATCATATTCTCTGTAGGATATTTTGCCAAACTTTTCAAAACTTGTCCATCTACGCTACCTAAGAATCAAGTCAGTGCGTAATCAAGACATGTGCTTACCTAGTGCATTGTTTAGATCCTATCATCTAGAGGTAATTGATCTAGAAAAATGGGGTGGCAGCTTTGGTTCAACGAGGGATGCGAGCAACCTTGTAAAACTGCGTCATTTTCATGTGCCATGAGATAGTCGTGAACTGTACTCTAGCATATACATGGTGGGGAGACTTAAACTCCTGGAGGAATTAAGATGCTTTGAAGTTGGAAAAGAGACCGAGGGTTTTGAGCCGAGTCAACTAGGCAATTTGACAGAGCTGGGAGGATCGTTTGGCATTTATAATCTTGAAAAGGTGCACAGAAAAGATGAGGGGAAAGAGCTAAAATTGATTCACAAAAACCACCTTTATAAGCTAACATTACAATGGGATACTAACCAATGTGACAAAAATCTAGCACAAGAACAAAACGTCATTGAAAGCCTTGTACCCCACAATAATCTTCAAGACCTATGCATTAGAGGGCATGGAGGTGCTAATTGCCCATCATGGCTGGGAGGGTCCCTCTCGGTTGAAAACTTAGGATCTCTTTCTCTATGTGATGTATCCTGGAACACACTTCCACCTCTAGGGAAGTTCAGGTCCGTTGATGATCCTAGTGAAGAGTGTCAAAGTCATGCCTCAATCCAATGCTTCCAAACTTTGAAAAAGCTAGAATTGATCAATATACAAAAATTGGCAAAATGGGTCGGAAATGGCAAATGTCCTTTGTTCGCTCGTCTAGAAGTAATAACTATTAAAGATTGCCTACAACTTACGGAGTTGCCATTTTCGCATCCTGCTTTTGGTCAAGCCAAGCAAAATGATAATATGACTTGGTTTCCGAAACTAACTGAGCTAAAGATTGTACGCTGCCCAAACTTGGCATCACTGCCTCAAATCCCCTGGACTCAAGCTCCATGTTTAGCTGAGATAATAGGAGCAGGATCAGTATTTGAGAAGCTTGTTTACTCGAAGAACTACAAATCCGAATTAAGTTTGGAAATTGAGGGAAAAGATGGTCAGCATGGCGTGTTCTGGAACGCGTTGGCTTTCCATAATCTAGCTGATCTGAATGAGATGGAGGTGAAGAACTGCTCTCCCCTGCCACTGATTCACCTCCAAAAGCTAAAATCTCTCAAGTCCCTCAAGATAACTGGTATGAGCAACTCACTGCTGCTGTCTGAAGGTGAAAGTTATAATACTGATTGCCCTCTTCCAGTTGAACGAATAACGATCCAGGAGTGTGATGCGAATGGGAAGGAATTGACACAAGTGTTGTCTCATTTCCCGAAGCTCGTGAAGTTGGCAATCGACGGTTGTGAGAAGATAACAGAGCTTGGCGTGGCGGAGCTTCAGACGGAGATGACCACACCATCATCTTCAGGTAATGAAATAGAAACTGAGCATGCAGAAGCAGGACACCATCAGACAAGAGGGGAGGAGGTAGAAGATGCAGCAGAAAAAGGAGGAGGTCTGCTGCTCCTGCCTCGGCAGCTAGAGGAGTTGAGAATCTTGTGTTACAGAGAGATGCGGTTACTCTCCGATTCACTGGGCAAGGACAATGATAACCCACGAGGAGGAGGAGGGCTCCAGAGTCTCTCCTCCCTCCAGTCGCTGTTCATATTTGATTGCCCCAGGTTCCTCTCGTCCTATTCGTCCTCCACCTCATCTTGTTACCCCTTCCCGACCTCCCTGCAAGAGCTCAGTCTGTGGGGCATGGAGGGCATGGAGACGCTGGCTCCCCTCTCAAATCTAACCTCTCTCACCAGTTTAATCGTGAATAAGTGTGGGGATCTAAGAGGTGAGGGCTTATGGACTCTCATCGCCCAGGGCCACCTCACACTATTACACATCCGTGGAACCCCCAAATTCTTCACTGGTTCAGAGCCCTCACGGCCGCATGACCAAGAGATTCATTCCTCCTCATCCAAACTCGAGCATCTCTTGACAGATGACTTGGCGGGAGTCCTTACCGCGCCCATCTGCTGACTCCTCTCTTCCTCCCTCACCAGATTAAGCTTTTTGGAGATGGAAGAGGTGGAGCGCTTCACAGAGGAGCAAGAGAAGGCCCTTTACCTATTCAGTTCCCTCCAGGAACTTGAGTTTTATTTCTGCACAAAGCTTCAGCGCCTCCCTGCGGGGCTAACCAAGCTTGCCAGCCTCAAGATATTACGGATCTACCACTGTCCAGCCATTCAGTTGCTGCCCAAGGACGGACTGCCAACTTCTCTAAGAATTAGATATCAGAAGCTGTCAGGCCATCAAATCTCTGCCCAAGGACGGCCTGCCAAGTTCACTACGGAAACTACAAGTTGATGATGGCACCAGCGAGGAGCTTAAAAGGCAGTGCCGCAAGTTAAAAGGAACCATTCCAATAATCATAGAGTACTACTAAGACTAATCCAAGGTAACAAACAATTTCTTCTCTGTACTTGTCACACAAATTTCCATTGCTTTTACTAATTAACCCCGTAAGCACAAGAGTCATTCTCTTTTTGTTTACATCACTGCAGTTTTTGTCGTGCAATCTGAATACCCACTTGTTTTAATCTTTTGTACATGCAGAGGTCTTCTTGGATTTGTACGCTCTTCTAGCCTAGCTTTGTAGATCCAGTTCTCTCTCCGTCCAAGAACAGAAGGTCCCAAATTGCACCCATCCATTACTAAACTGGTTAGTATATGCATAACCGTCCCACTACTCCCATACATCACTTCATCCACCTGTTCGCACATTTAACCAACTTGTTTATTGTGCTTCGTCTTGTTTATTTTGGTTTCCTTGGAAGTTTTCCCTTCACATGTTGTCGCATTTTGAGGTTTTCTACTTACTGTCGAAATTAAACAATGCTTCCACCAGTTTCCATTGCTTTTTCGTGATCCCACACACGTCACAAAATTCCCATGTTATCAGTTTTGCTTACAGCATAATGTCAACAAATATGTGTTTCGATCTACCATGCAGGGCCTCTGCCATGGAGTTGCAAAAGTTTTCTTCTATCCTTGAAGTTTTGCATCACGCACATGGCCTTGGGTGGTATCCCCTACATAAACATGGTTTGTATATGTAATAAACACAGTTTACCCTTTGGAAAATCAATCAACAGTAACACTTACACATCGAATTATTTTGGTTTTGTTTACCGCATAATCTGAACAATGTATGCTATCTTTTAATTTACTTTGCAGGGATCTGTCTTGGACTTGTACATTCCTATGGACTTGGAGAACTCTCATCTTCTTGTCACAAAAACAGAAGAAAAAAATTAATGAAAAGAAAAAGAAAAAGAAAAAAAGAAAAAGGAAAAAGAAAAAAAGAATAATGAAAAAAAAGAAAAAAGAAAAAAGGGAAAAGGGAAAGGAAAGAAAAAAAGAGAGAGAAAAGCTCTCCATCCGTTCGTTTTAGCACATGTCGTAGTCTTGTGACTTTATGAAAGGTGTTTGTCCAGTTGTTTTATTTTCTTTCAGTAAAAGGTTAGAAATAATTGTGTAGGGGTGTTTCCCTGATAGTTGTGTTACATATTTGGAAATCAACATGGCATACATAGCTCCCAGCAAAAGGATAAAGGAAAACAAAAAATAAATAAGGGAAAGAATATAGATCCATTATGTGAGTTTTGTGTGGCATCTTTATGAAAGGTGGTTGTATGATTCTTTATTTTTAGAAGAAGAGAGAAATATTAACTGACTAGGATTAGTTTCCTGATAGTTGTGTCACTAATTTAGAGAGGGAGGAGTACAGGGGCAGGTCTGACGGTATAGCTCCCCTTTTGTGCTGGATTGAAAATTTAGAGTGGGAGAAATACAGGAGCATGTCTGAAGGTATAGCTCCGCTTTGTGATGGACTATTGAACTCTGCACCCTGCACTGTGGTATAGTGGGGTTAATACAGGTATGTGCTAGTTACAATTTTCAAAGCTCCAGTAAGATGCATGAATGAAAAATATATGAAATAAATGACACTACCTTATTGTGTAGATAAATCTCCTAGGAAGAGAATTGTTGGCCCAAGCTTTGTTTGGTTCAAGCAGTCTTCTGCAACTGCAACAGCCACATGAATATGTAGTATCCATGGATGCAGGTTCATTGTGCCAAGCACTTCTGCCGTAATGCCAGAATTTTTCTTGATCTGTAAGGAGCACACCCATGAATTGTGATTATACTTAGATATTGATTTATCAGGGAAATCCTTCCCCGTGTGGCATCCTTAATGATTTGCTTGCTTTCTGTTGTTTCTCAGCTGCAGTGAGCCAAACTCTTCTTCACCTTAGACTAGTTGACTCATCAACCAGGAACTGCTGCGATGAATAGCCAATCAGGCCAATCCCGTTCACTTTCGCACGGTATGTTGAGTGTTGTAGTCTGATACTATTTTATTCACTTAATATCAGGTTATATTGTATCTACCTTGGTGAAATGGTGGGGAATACTTACAATTTTACATGATAAAATAGTAGACTTCCAGATGTAACATGGAAGGTACTGGGAATATGATTGGCGTTTTCTTCACAAAGGAAAATGATGGCCATCTGGCTTCAATGTCACAGTTACTCTGGAAGTCTAATTCTTCTGTGTTCTTGCAGCACACACAAAAAGGAAAAAAAAAGGAAGAAAATAGAAAAGAAAGAGGAAAAAGGAAGAAAAAATTGTAGAAGAAAACACTCCATCGAGTCACAGTTTGCATTCTGGGCAGAGAAGTGCAGAGGTCAAAGAGGACCGGCGAATGCCCCCTCCCTCCTCCACCGAACCCCAGACCGAATCATCATGCCATGGTGGTGTCGAGTGAGGTCAGGAGGCGACGGTGATGAGCGATGGTGGCGGAGGAGGGCGCAGTTTGATTGGAGCGTTCTCTCTGCTTGGTATGCCACACTCTGGTCAGTATATGCATAAGTTTCTGTACTCTCATATTCACATTGCTGTTTAGGAATTTAATTGGTAGCTTGCTGTTCTGAGTCTAGTTGTTTTGGTTATCTGCACAATTTCCTTGTGTGTTTTGAGTTGTTCTTACTGTTGAAATTTTACAAATACTTCCTTGTTTGTATCCATCTCCAACTCCACCAGTTTCACTTGCTTTTTCCTGATGCTGCACTGGGGATGGATAGTCATTTTTTTCTCTTACCACATAACCTTAATAATGTGTGTTTTGATGTATCATGCAGGGCCTCTGCCAACTTGTCAACTCTTCAATACTTGAAGATCTCTCGGCATTCACCCACTGTGCGAGCGCCATGGCCTTGGGTGGTATCTCCTCCATGTACAGAAATATGATATGTATATGTAAGAACACACCTTTGTCCTTCGTCAAATTAATGCATACGCTATATTCCTTGCTTTTTTATGTACCCACATGTCCAATCCTTTTGGTTTACTTTGGAGGACCATTACTGCATAATCTGAACCTTGCTTGTTATGTCTCAATCTACTTTGCAGGGATTTACCTTGGAGCTAGTTGTACTATCATAGCTTTGGAGAAACTCCCTTCTCACAAAAGAAGAAGAAAAATAAAAATATGTGAACATAAAAAAAGAAAAAGGAAAAGGAAAACAAAAAAGTGAAAAGAAAAAAAGAAAGGGAAGGGAATGGGAAGTAAAAAGAAGAAGAGGAAAACCTCCATTCATTCACCATTCAAACATGTGGTGTATCAACTGTGGTTGTGCAATTGTTTCATTTTATTTCACGAAAAGGTAGAAATATTAACAGCGTAGGATTGTCTGCCTGATCGTTGTGTTACAAAATTGAAAATCAAGACGGCACTAGTAGCTCCTAGGTAGGTGTGATACAAATTCGGAAATCAAGATGTCACTGGTAGCTTCCATCAAAATAAAGGAGGCAAAAGGGAAAAAAATCTTCATCCGTTATGTGGTTTTGTGTGGTATCTATACGAAAGGTGGTTGCATAATTTTCAGAGAATATTGATGGACTAAGATTGGTTGCCTGATTGTCGAGTCACAAATTTAAAGAGGGGGGAATACAGGAGCAAGTCTCAAGGTCTAGCTCCCCTTTGTGTTGGATTGATGAAGTGTGCGCCCTACAGCATAGTATATTGGAGTTCGAGTTGATACAGGTATGTGCTAGTTACAAATTCCAAAGCTCCATTCAGACGCATTACTGAATTCTATTGGGATTAACACTACCTTATTTTGTAGATCGATCTCCTTGGAAGATGAAGGTTAGCACAAGCTTTGTACTGCCAGGTGGATGTAGTCGACCAGTCTTCTGCCACTGAAACAACCACATGAGAAAATACTGCCAGGTGGATGCAGTTTCATTTGTTCCAAGCGCTTCTGTGCTAATGCAGAATTATTCTTGAACTGCAAGGTGCACACCCGTGATTACACTTAGATATTAGTTTATTTTGCAAATCCCTTGTGACATTCTTAATGACTCGATTTATATTTTTCCTCTACTGCAGTGAAAGAAACCTACCTTAAGTCCTTACCCAGGAATTGCTGTGGTGAATATGCAATCAGGCCAATCCCTTTCACACTCATATGGTGCGTGATGTACTCTAGTCTGATATAATATTTTGTTTATTTTGGTGTCATACTGCAACAAGAATTTACCCTGGAGAAATGGTGACAAGAACTTACAATTTCTCTTGCCACCTTTATCATCAGATGTAGCATGGAAGATACTGGAGAAATGGTGGGCAGTTTCTTCTCAAAAGGAAAACACTGCTCATCTGGTTTGATATCTTCAGTCTTCACTGCTCGTAGTTACTCCGAAAATCCTGTTCTGCTGGCACTCTCGCAGCACGCATAAGGAGGGGGG
>CBMN010772239.1:0-13675 GCA_000582825.1 Hordeum pubiflorum | reverse complement strand
TTAGTCTTGGAGTCCAAGTTTTGTAATATATATAAACAGCCCTTTGAGGCCTCAATCAATACAGTAATTATTCTCCAATTATCAATGAAAAAGCAGCGGAATCATATCGATGTATGCAGACTGCAAATCCAGTAGAATGTATGCTCACGTCACGGACACATTTCTAGGGAGGAGAGCGACCCCCACGGGCCACCGCAGTCGAGGCCGTCATGGAATAACGGCGTCGGCGAGCGGGGCTTCCGCCGTCAGGCGCTCGCAGCACTCGGGGCGGTAGGAGCAGCACGCGGGAACTCCGGCCACATGCCTGCCCTGCACCTTCGCCGACGCGGCCATCATCAAGAACAGGCAGACCTGCACCAGGAGGAAAACCAGAAAGGCACGGAGGTGACCCATCGCCATGGTCTCGGTTGTTGTTTTGCTGTCACAAATCAGTAACACGAAAAGGAGAGGGAGCACTGGTATCTCCTACTCCTGGAGAGATGCTTTTCTTCTGTCACACTGGGTCTTCAGACTTCAGGGATCTCTTTATATAGGTGCAGCGATCGGCATGCATGCAGAACGCGTGTGCTAGCTGATAGGCAGTTTGCAAACACGAGAGATCCACACGGCAGTGCCTGCTTGCCCTTAAATTGGCACCACGAGGATATCGCCAAATCACTAACATGATACTTGGAAGATAAGAATGCTTACTAACGAGGCGTTGCATGCTGGATACAGTCGAGGAAAACTCACGATTTATTGTCTTCTTTGAAAGGTATTTATCACTTTATGTTTGGAGATTGCGTATAGACATGATAATTGTGGAAAGTAATCATGTCGTTATTGTGGTGCTGCATACTGGATATACATTGGCAACTCATGATTTATTGTCTTCTTCTTGAAAATAATTTACTACTTTATGTAGGCAACAAACCGGCACCGCAAGGATATTGGCCATAACGAAATTGCCATACATGCAGGTGGACAGTTGGACACATGAGGTAGAAATACCTATCGCAAATTCCAAACCAAAACATTGTCGCGTTTGAAGTGTGATCAACCCGGGAACCCAGAGTGCGACGGTGCTCTGAGAAGTGGACGATGCCCTCCCTAACACAACTTGTTTAATTGAAATTGCTTAAGTCAGGTATTTCTGAAAATAAGATTCTAATTGTGACCCCAAATGAAGCCCCTCAATTGGGCGCAAAATGACGAGGACAAGGGCTTGGAACCTTGAAGCTAAGGCCTCCTTTGGTTCATAGGATAAAACTATCATAAGAATAAAAAACTTGTAGGAAATGAGATGACATTTATCTCAAATACTATGAGTAGGAATAGGAATCAATCCTATGTAGGAATAAGAGATGTCATTTGATTCACATCGTAGAATCTTTTTCATTGAGTCCAGGCTCATGTTTATTTTCTTTTAAAATGTGGAGGATAGGAATCAATCCTATGTAGGAATAGGAATCCATTCCTATGAACCAAAGGGCTCTAAAGGAAATATTCCTATAAGAATCCTATCCTATAAAATTCCTTCAAACCAAAGGAGGCCCAAAAGTAGGAAAAAACTTGAACTCGAATATAGTAGTTCTGAATGCTATAAGGCTTGTCTATCCGGACTACTCATTTATCTTGGATGCAAATGAAGCATACATAGCAAATCAAGGAATTGAAGTACTTGATAAAATACGTGGTTTGTACTTGTGTAAATTTGATGCTGCTATAAAACATATAGAATTTTGATTTCCCTCAGTACATTCAGTTCTTTCATTATTTGAAACTCTTGGTACTCTTTGAGCAACCAGTTGATAGAGTTGATTGAGATTTGGGAAGGGATCGGTGCCGTTGTTGCTGCTGTTTATGAAAGTAGTCGCAAGTTCCTTAAAAAAAGTAGTCGCATTTGACTTGATACCCAGAAAAAAATACATGGAAATATACTCATGTTACTAATATCAGATTTTCAAAGTTTTTTTTTGCGGGGATCAAATTTTCAAAGTTAGTGCTTCCTGGAGACCTTCAACTTTTTTTAGGGGTCGGAACCTTTCATCAACTAATTCATGCACTTATAATTGGCGGTATGTCCGAGACTATTGGTGGTCATATAGCTGCTGGGCCTTGTTATTTCAAGTCAATTAATTCTGAAAATTTCCTACACATAAATTTACTGGTTCAAACTGGAAATGATGGCAGATTTATCGACCTGGAAACCCCTCTTTTATTATCTGAAGATCCGTTATATGGTGGGTGAAGGTAGTCTGAGACAACATCCTGTACAAATGTTTTTTCCTTTATAAAATTGTTACATTTCGTTTTCATATAATGTTGCAGATGTTTATGTCCAAGTTTACGAAAATTATGTTATTAGTTGTGAGTTATTTATTGCTACCAAGAATTAATATGCTGCCTTTCCGATGCTTACACTCTGATATCTCGAAGCATAATATTCTTGTATTCATGCTTGTTGAAAATCTATTGTTCTCTTCTTTGCAATATATGAATCTTTCGAGTAAACCAAATCAGATTGTTTTTTCTCTCTCAAAATGGCAGTGCATTCATTAAGAAGAAAAGAGTTGCTCAGTTAATTAGGGAAAATCAAGCAAAAAACAGAATGCCCTGTTAATTATAGAGAACCGGCCGAAAATCATCACAGCCACTAAGTGGCGCACATAAGGTGCCCACGCACACCACTCCAAAGAGTGTATCATGGAGACAACATGCAACATGCATCCCTAAACCCCAAGCAAATCACCCCGACTTCGCTGTAGGTGATCGTCGACCCAACCAACACTGCAGAGGCCGGGTGAAGATGAATGAAGATCCATGCCAGAACTTAGCCACCTATGACCAAACAACGCAACTCCGACTCTGACGGAGAACCACAAAGGAGAACTAGACATGGCTGGCGCCGCAGAAGGTCATCGAACTAACCACCTCTTGCCCGTCATCGTACGCACCAGGACCCCGTCACCGCAACTTTGACTTCGCATCAACAAACAAGCCGAGGCAATCCTGCGGACATACCGGAGAAGAGCCGACTACCTCAACTATAGCCACGTCTTCGACATTGCTCCCCGCATCATTGTTTCCACAGAAGCCTTGACGCCAACACCGTCTTCTTCCACTAACCATGCTCGCCAATACCCAACTCCAAAGACGAAGCCCCCAAGGGGGAATACAACACCAAAGGCGCCGCCATTGTCTGATCAAACAAGATCAAGGGTTTCTCCCGGAGCTACAGCGATCCACGCGAGAGGGGTGCAACAACAATACAATGATGCCTCCAAGAAGGTAAGCGACGACCATGACCGCCGCCATTGCTGTTCATGACCACGACCACGACAGGGTTTTCACCCCAAGCTCTTGACACCACCTCATCCGCACATCATCTCACAACAATGCCCACTTAACCTCCACCGAGCCTGCTCGTAACCCATCGTTGTAGCAGCCAACCGCACCTTGCAAAGGCCGCCGACCAGCACTAGCAGTTGGATCCGCCACCCGTCGACTGAAAGCCAGGTCACTGGATACAACACGATCCACCAATCCTTGCCGAGCACCATGCCGACAGTGACCAGCGAGATGCCGCCCGAGGCCATGAACCACCTCGGTTCCCAGTCGCGACCAAGCCCCCACGCGCACCCACCGGAGAACAAAGATGTTCCAGCAACCTCAGGTGCGCACCTGCACCCTCACACAGCGAAGTCGCTCCACCGCTGGCCGAGCAGCAACCCCTATCAGGCTACAACGTGACCTCCCGGCGGCAGATCCGCGTCGTCGGACCATTCCTTGTACCGCACCTCCCCGTGCAGGAGCACGCAAAAAAGCCCCTCTTCCAAGCTCCGCCCAAGCCCCTCGCAGGCTATGGAGCAGAGCCGCTTGACCACCAGCGCCGCCCGAACACCACGCACGCCCGACGCCCTCGCCGCGGCGACCAAGTAGCAAGACCTCGCCGCCAGGCCCCGACACGCCCCACCCCGCGCATATCCATGACCTCCTCTCCGCACACCCGCGCCACCGTACGTGGATCCGCACCTTCCAGTACCGACGCATGCCCGCCGCGTCGCTTTAAGCCGGCGCATCTGCCTCCCGAGCTCCAGCTGAAGAGGATGGCCCGTGCCGCACTGCCCATCGTGGAGGAGGAAAGGGCCCTGCCGCCGCTGAGTCGCGCGGGCTTTGCCCAGCGACGCCGTCCGGCGGCGGTGAGGGGAGGCGGGGGTGATGGGTATGCGTTGCCGACGGCTAGGGTTCGCTCCCAGCCGCACGCGGGACCGACCAGGGAGCGTCGGGTTCTTCAGCGGGAGTCTATAAGGGCGTGAGATCATGATCAGTTCAGCTGAAGAGCATAAATCAGATTGTTATCTCTACTCCCTAAAGCATGTACTTCTCTACTTACAGAACTTCGATCATCCGCTTCTAGACCTCTCTAAAAGTTTAAGAATGCTCAAGGCCATGATGGCTTCCTTCATTTGGAGAACAATAATGGATTGCTATGTCACGGCTCACTCATGAACATCGTTTCTTGTAAATCTTTCAAGATATCGTACTCACTCACGGCTCACGACATAATCTTTCATATACTTCTCAATAATCAAGATATCGTACTCACGTAAAAATATAACCAGTTGTAAATATTGTTTGGAGCTAGAGTAAACTACAATTCGGCTATCCCATGGGGTTAGAAATACATTTACATGGCCACCTATATGATCTGAAGGCGGGGATTATGTCGTTTAAAAACAAAATAGGTGTGGAGTTGCCTATTTAGAGCAACATCTTCTTTAGTTTGATAATTGGTTTACCCCGTGTCAGAACAAGTGTATGTGTGATATCTTTCCGGAAATGAAGATGGTCAAGGCACACCTTTGTCCTCTCAAAACTTCATAAATCAGCGAATTCAGTGTGGCGTGTAGTCTATCACACCCAGCGACTATCGCATGGAGTAGTTGTGTTGATTGTGTGCATTTTAGTTATGGACATGCCGGGTGTATGCTCATTATTATTTTATCCCTTGATGCTGAGTCAAAAAAGTAGTGCCCTTTGTCGGAAAAAAAGTTGTGTAGACACTAGGCAAAATAGTAACACATCATTACATGATACTAGTACAGTTCTATTCAGATTTAGACCGGTCGGCCCAAATTTGTGCCCCTAAATGAGTTCCTTGTTGTCACAAATGGATCTGGACATGGGCCAAAATCATCCTGATGCTTTGGGTGATTCATATGAGCTAGACAAGCAGATCATTGGGTGTAGGCAGACCGGCGATGTGGTTGCCGAGAGTTCGGATATCAGAGAGTCCAGTAAGCTAAAATATGTATAGGTCTAGGCCTGCAAGTTTAGGAAAGATCAACTGTTAGCTCAGCTCGGCTAGTTTCAAAATCTTCAAGAATTTTAGAAAGTATTCCTGAATTCAAAAATATCTTGAAATTTGAAAAACATAGTACATTTTAAAAGCTTTGCCAACATTTTAAATTTTTCATGATCAATTTTTTCAAAATTTAAAAAATGGTCGTGGATTTAAACAATGTTAATTTTTTTTAAAAATGCTCACAATTTTTTTCGAAAAATAACATGAACAAAAAATATGTTCACAAATTTGGAAAATGTACCTAAATTTCTAAAAAGTTCATGGATTTTAAAATATTCGCAAATCTTGAAAATGTTTGTGAATTGGCATTTTTATGAATTTTAGAATTGGGTGGGCAATGAAAAAGGTAAAAACTTTATTAGAAAAATAAAAATAGAAAATAGAGAAATCAAAGAAAACTAGTAAAACTGAGAGGGGAAACATAAAGTAAAAACGGACAAAGAACCTTTAGAACCTTCTGTAAACCGGAGAGAAATACAATAAAGAAAAAGTACTGGGGCAGGCCGCGTAGAAATCGGCTATCGCCCACTTTTGCTGCATCGTATTACAATAAGAAAAAGTCCATTTTAAACCTTGAATTTTCAGAGGTCGGGCGGAATGAACCTACAAGTCAAAATCCCGGGCGATTCCACCCTGAACTATGCAATCCCTGTTTAAATCAAACCCTGACATCGTTTTAGGCATAATGTCAACTGGTATTCGTCTGGCGGGCCGGTCCATTTTAGTTTTTTTCGTTCAAAAACAAAAATTCCAAAGGGCGCACACCTTGCTCCCCGCTGGACCAGCCTACTTTAGTTTTATTCGCTAAATAAAATAATTAGCGCGCAGCGGTGGCTCAAATAGAAGACCACTTGTTGTTGATCAATGCAACAAACCATCGGGGCACCACATGCGTTGTGTTCACTTGCTCCCTTGTTCTTCCTTTTCTTTTTTATTTTCTTTCCTTTTTCTTTTTCTTTCTCATTTTTTTCTTAAATTCATCAACCTTTTTTTAAATCGACGAACTTTTTTTCAAATATGCATATTGTTTAAAAAAATTCTTAATTTGTATTCTCCCAAACCATATTTTCAAAAGAAAAAAGTTCATAAATTTTCATAAAAGGGTTCACAGATTAGAAGAAGTTCTACAATTTTGAAAAGAAGTTCACAAATTTTCAAAAGAAAAGTCCACGGATTTCGAAATAAGTTCACGAGCCTTCGCTGAAGGCAGCCAGGAATGGGCCGGCCCTTTTCAAGCTATAGAATTTCAGGCGCGCAAAAAAAATCAGAAAAGGTTCCGCGGGAGTGACTCGAACTAGTGAGTTCGCTGGCGGAACTTGCCAACCGAACTAGTGAGTTAAACTGATAGACTCACTGTGCGAAACATTATGTATCGAACTTCTTTTGAACATTTTCGAATATTAAGCATTCAAGATTTTGTAATATCCATTGAATATTTTCTTAATATATGACGAGCATTTTAAATTATACACAATAAACATATTGAAATATATGATGAACATTTTGGAAAAAATCTATAAATATATGAGTTGAACAATTTTTACTATACGTTGAACAATTTTTGAATACACGTTGAACATTTGTGTAATACCACTAAAAAAAATTCAAAAACATAGCGAACAATTTATATTTATTAAAAATTTCTAATATACGATGAACATTTTATAATGCATGATGAACTTTTTTGTAATATACCGTCAATGTTTCCTAAATATACTATGAACATTTTGGTAACATGCAATGACCTTTTGTATAATATAGGGGAACAGAAACGGTAAAAAAGAAAAAGAAAAACGAAAGGAAAAAAGAACCAGAAAAGAAAAATCAAAAGAAAAAACAAATAACGAACGAAAAAACTGAAGCAAAGCAATGCGCAGCACGCGCTGCCTTGAACTGGGCTGGCCCAATCCTGGCCATATTTGCCACGTCGACAATCCCCGTTTGGAAAATAACCCGAATGTTTGATTTAGACCGGGAAGGCATAGTTCAGGGTGTAATCGGTCGGGATTTTGATTTGAGGGTTCGTTCCGCCAAACCTCTACGTTTAAAATTGACTTTTTTCCTACCGCAATCTCCTATTCTGCGCGTAGGTCACCCTGAAGCGACCTAGCGCCTGCCCCCTTGCACCCTAGATTTTACATGGGCTGGCCCATTACTAGATTTCAACTTCACCAAACTTTTTCTTGCTCTCCTTTGTTTTTTTTTTGTTTTTTTTTCCTTTTTCTTATTATTTTACTATTTTATTATGTTTTTTTTTCACTTTGCGAATATCTTTCGGATTCGTAAACATTTTCGGAAATTCATGAACAGTTTTTATAAAATCGTGAACATTTTTTCCAATTCTCCAATTGTATTTTGAACATGTGTATGCTTTTGTAAATCATGAACAAAATTTGGAAGCGACAAACATTTTTTAAATTTGGGAACAAATTTTGAATTCAAAAACAGTTTTTTTGTTTTTGTCAAACTTTTTTGAGTTCATGAATACTTTTTGAAACAGCAAACGATTTTTTTATTTTTTGAACGTATTTGAAAATTTGGGAACTATTTTTGAAATTCCCTTTTTTCCGAACATATTAAACATTTCTTAAAAATGCATGAACATCCATTAAAATTGTGATTTTTTTACTACACGAACATTTTTTAAATCGTGAAAAGTTTATGAATCTATGAGATTTATCATTTTCTGAACATTTTTCAAATCTTGAACTTTTTGAAGTCACGAACAATAGTTTTCTTCACAATTTTCTATTTTTTTTTTGAAATTCTGAATTATTGTTACAAATGGAAAATAACGGAAAACAGGAAACATCCATGTTCAAGCTTAGCTAACAACTACAACCATTGGACATTTGAAAACGTTCATCCGTTTTTAGACAAAGTTCATCATTTTTGAAGAAAAGTTCACGACTTTAAAGAAAGTTCATCGATTTTGAGAAAAAAGTTCATCATTTTTTAAGAAAAGATCACAAACTTAGAAGAGTTCATCGATTTTGAAAAAAAGTTTACTAATATTAAAAAAATTACATCGATTTTTTTAAAATAAATCATCAATATTTAAATAAAGTTCATCGATTTTGGTGACAGGTTCATCGAGTTTGAAAATTAGCATTAATTTTGAAAAAAGTTCACAAATTTCATGGAAAATTTCAACAATTTTGAAAAAAAAACGTAGAATTTGTAGAAAGTTCATCAAATTTGAAAAACGTTCATCGAATTTGAAATATGTTCACGTATTTGAAAAAACATTCATCCAATTTAAAAAATCATCGGTTTTGAACAAAGTTTACAAGTTTTTGAAAAAATTATATGAATTTTGAAAAAAGTTCATCAAATTCTAAAAAATGTCGGCGCATTTGAAAATAGTTTATCGAACGAGGAAGAAGGAAAAGGAAAAGACAAAACAGAAAAACGAAACAGAAAAAAAAAGATAAGATTAAAAAATGTGGAACTTTTTTTTGAGTAATTTTTTTTATAGAAGTAAGTACATCAAGTTCGCGTGGCGTGGTGGTTACTGCTTTGTGGAATTAACCAGGAAGTCCGGGTTTGATTCTCAGCAATAGTGGATTTTTTGCGGTTTGAAAAACAGAAAAACAACGTAGATTTGCCGGCCCAGCGGGGAGCGGTGGGTGTGCCGTTTACAAATTGTATTGTAACGGGCGAAGAGGGCGCCGAATAGGATTCGCCTTAGTTCAAAGGGTGTTGTCTTGCACACGAAGAGCTAGTGGTGGAGTTCGGACCTCAGAGGATCTGTGTTCCCAGATCATGCGAGCTTTTGTTTAGGTGATCCTTCCCATCCATCATTTGTCTCTTCTCGGTTGTGGAAGCAAGAATAAGTGAATGTGCATGGACAAGGCAAACGATGGTGACATGTTCATAACTAAATTCACGCGTCTAAAAACAACCCCGAGATTAGTGTGGAACGATACCAGGGGATCGGCTATTGGTTACTTACCATAATGAGAAGATAGAAACACGATACTATCTGTCACCCACCGAGAAATCCCGACGCGTTGAGCTGTCTCCTCCTATGCGGGATCTGTCATAATAAATTTTCTTGCGTTCAACAGCCAATACATAGACAAAAATGGGAAACAAGTTAAAGCTCGTACATTCTCGATCGAGCGAGATTCGGTCGGTGACGGGTGACGGTATAATAACAAGGTAGTAAGAGGTTCCTCGGCGAGTGGTAGTGGGTTAACAGGGATGGAAGGAGAGCGGAAGGAACAGAAGGGGGAGGAGGAGGTTGCGGCGGTGTTCCGCCGTGGGTGGGACTGCGGGAGCCAGTTATACGACTCCGTCGAGCTCGCGTTCGTGTACCGCGTCCTCGACAACCACCTCATGGCGTCACCGTGTGCACATGAACCAGTGGCACCTGGTAGGAGCAGGAGTAGATCATCGGCGCCGGTGAAGGCGATGAACGGGTCCAGGCAGCGGGCAAAGGCGAGGAGGACGGGCAAGGCGGTGCTCCATTCCATTTTCAGGTCTGTCACCTGCAGTAGGAAGTTGTCATAGGGAATCATGTATGTCGATGAATTATGCTACATGCGGTGCTATCCATGTGTTTTTTTATGTTCTCTGCTATTGTCAGATGTAACGATCAAGCGAGTTAAGGATATGTGATCACTTGATTTGGATTTATTTTATCAGCCTGCTCGTGAAGAGAATTTATCAAACAAGATTTATTTACTTTTCTTGCCTGATACTTCTATGTCAGGAGCATTTTCAAGACTTCAATTCAACGCAATCTTACTGAACTGGCACAACGTATAGCCGTACGATAGGTACAGGCAGCACTTTTATTTCTGCGATGTTCTAAAATAAATGTCTTAACTTTAATATAAAGTAAATTTGTATTAAAATTAAAACACTTATCTTAAGACGGAGGGAATAGTATGTACTACCGATAGGAGATTTGTTTGCGATGTAAGAGTATGGATGGACACGAGATTGACCTGAACATTTGAGCAGCATTCCTTCTTGCATGAGCAGAGTTTGACTGTAGCAGATGTGGATGCCCGAGAATCACGGGGGATTGGCCGAGTAGACTGAAGCTTTCAATTGGGATTATGGTGCTGTTATCTATCACTTCTCAACCAAACAAAGGAAACTGTTGCTAATATTCAGTGTATCTTCTTTCGTATAATTCTTTATTTAGCTGCTCTACTATAATTACCACCAAACAGAGCTTAGAAGAAAATGATATGTATCCTCTCTCGCTTGTGGAACGCCCAGCCAAACTTTTTGGCTCCTTGTCTAAGACTGCAACTAGTAGCATTTCTAGCAGACTCCGTATAATGTCCCGACCTGCAAAATAACCGTCAAAATACAGGTCCGCGCGAAAAAAGCCGCCCGATCAGACACTGTAAACGCGTCGGACCCGTAAATTTTTTGAAGGGACGCGGTAAAATCCCACTTCCAACCCGCGAACACAAGTTTCCCCCTCGACCCGACGGTGCCCTGTATCTCAGAAAAGCGGTCGTCGGGAGGGACATTTCAGCCCGCGCGCGTTCCCCACCCCCTTCCGTAGCCGCCCGCCATTGGTTCCGTCCGTCCGCCACCGGCGATTCTGGCCATATTTGCGGACAGAATCACGCCGCCGGGGTGCCCCTCATCCGGTTCCACCTAGCCGCTTCACCGGCTCCCTGGATCCGCCGAGCCGAGCCGTCCCGAGTCGTCGTCGCCGCCCCGGGGTCGACCGCCGCAGAGCCACCGTCCCGAGCCGCCGATGAGTACTTGTGTTTGTGCTTTCGAATGCGATATGCATAGTTTGCTTCGGTGATTTCAATAATTATTGTAATTTGGATGATTGCTGTATTGTAATATTGACATTTTATCTTATATTAAATTAATAATTCTGAATATGTGGCATATGTGTCAAATTCAGATAAAAACTCATCTGATTTACGGGTTGGCGTGGGCTGCGGCCGAGCAGACCCCGCATAGCAGAACTGTGAAACGGAATATCCTCGAATATTCCGTTTTACAGTTTCGCTATGCGGGGTCTTCTCGGCCGCCACCCGCGCCGGCCCGCAAAACCGTTTTCCGCGAAACGAGTTTTGCGGGTCGGCGATATACAAGGTCTGCTAGAGATGCTCTAACTGCCTGGTTGTTCTCATTTCATCTGGTGGTCGCTCTATAAATTAAGAAACGACAGGATCTTCAAAGCCGAATTCCAGTCACTGAATAAGCAATGCCTTTGGCGATGACAAGGCACAATTTGCAAACTACTGAGATGGCGGACGCGGAAGACATGAACTGAAGCTTTCTCTCCCAAGCTCTGTAGGTGCTGTTTTTACTCGTTGTTTCCTTTTTTGTACATCATCAGAGATCATTTTCACGGTTCCAATTCAAAAGAAACACAACAATGTTCAGATAGCCCTAATACAACTACTAAACCAAATCACCATCTTAAACGGGGTCAAAAGAACCCCAGGCTGACAAACTACAAACTAAAGAGGAAGAAAGGAAAAAAGTAAAGTAGGAGCCAGGCAAATATTACATCCGCTCGCATCAGGCTCCTGACTTCACAGGTTCAGAGAGCACGATTCTTATTACATAGCTGAAAGTCCTCCAGCTCCAGCTTTTTTTTAGAAAAGGAGCTACAGCTAATCCAGACCATGTAGGTGCCTCCGTCAGTGGTTTATATTCTCTCATAAGATGGTGAATAAACCTGTCCAACATCCCATATTCTTTTCCCTTGTAGATCATTCTCCAATTTCGACAATTTTCTAGAAACTTGCGCCAGACCGGCTTCATATTAGCCAAGAACGTCAGTTAAATACTGGTCATTTGACGATAAAGAGTTTTCCCCCACTTTATATTATAAAGCAACCAACCGATACATCCAACACGCTGGGGCCGCAACACAAACAAGCCAAAAAAAAAGAAAGAGAAAGTACCACCGCGATCAACGAAGCGAAGATGACCGGCAACCGCTGCACCCTCCGGAAAAGTACCACCGCGCTCCTAGCACTCTGAGGCGTCGCGTACCGAGCAGCTCCTTCAAGAAGGAATGCGACGAGGACGACGCCGCTGCCCGGACTAGTCCTAGGTTTCCCCCGGTACGCGGAAGGTAGTGGGGGAGGGGCATACCCGACGCCCTTCAGGAAGGCCCGGTGTGGCCCGCAGGCGTCGCCACGTTGGAGCCGGACGAGCCGCTAAGGATTTCTCACGTCCCAAACACCCACCACCACCCCGGACGCCACGTAGTGAACCGTCTAACCTGCCGCCCACCAGCATGCGCCACCACGGTCACCGAACCACCTCCGCTGTCTCACCGAGACCAACGACACGAGACCTGGAAGACGGACGAGGAGGCAAGGGGCTCGGGGGCATCCACAACGCAGGCGACGGGAGGGACAACCTCCCCCGCGACGCGGAGCCGACCGGACGCGACGACACGGGCTTACCAGGCCCTTGGCTCGGGTGGACCCAAATGGATCCGGACAGCCCCTGCCGCCCCGCTGCAGCTCACCGGCCGACGAAGCCGCCACCACCCGTAGTCCATCACCTCCACGGCACCACCACCAGGGAGCAGCGCCGCCGTGCGTCGAGCCGCCAGCCCGCCCAGCCCAGATGGAGCCCAAAAGGGCCCAGATCTGGACCGCATGGGCGTTGTCGGCCACCAACACCGACACGCCGCCCCGCGACCAACGTTCGCGCCGCCACATCAGGGGGACCCGCAGCCCGCGGGTTCCACGCCACCGAGCCACACCGCCGCCGGCCGAGCAGCACCGCCGCCATCGGGAGGCCCCCACGCCCCCCACGCGCACGGGGGGAAAGAACGGCCCGCCGCCGCCAGCGTCGCGCGGGCAGGGCCCGGCGGAAGGTGAGAGAGGTGGGGATGGGTGCCGGAGAAGAGGGGGAATTTTGGGGTTCGCCCGTCGCCCGCGGGGGGTGGGGGGGAGCGAGCGAGTGAGCGAACGAACGAGAGGACAAGGTGCTTAGTTGTTGATTTTTATTTCAAATAGCAGGCTCAAATACTGGTCATTTCGAAATTGGCACAATCCCACAAGATTGCAGATGAGACTACGTTCAGCATCTCAATTTTTTTGTGTGTGCTGCATAACCATTTAGATTCTAAAGACATGAAATCCCATATATGCACATAAAAAAAGCCTGGACCTCAGCTCACATTTTCTGTGCAATAATGCATTCAAAAAATAATCGGAAGACAGACTCAATTTCCATGGAATGTTCACATTCTAGAGGTTTAGCAATCCCCACTAGTAGAAAACAGGCCTTTAGTCCCGGTTCGTAAGGGTCTTTAGTCCCGGTTCTGCAACCGGCACTAAAGGTTGGAGACTAAAGCCCCCCCTTTAGTCC
>CBMN010772230.1:66-11651 GCA_000582825.1 Hordeum pubiflorum | reverse complement strand
AATAAAATCATACCAAAATCATATAGAATTATTGTAAACATGGCATGAATACTTCATAGATTATAGATACGTTGGAGACGTATCATTCACTACAAGTCCCTTTAGTGCTATTTGTATTGTAAATTAGTTGTTTAAATAGTCTGATAGTGAAGTTGTTACATATTATTGCACTCCATATTATTACATATACCAGAAATCTAAATGATTCTATTTTTTCCATGGATTTGATGATGAAGTATGGGAAGTGGGGCTGCATTTTCAGGGTAGAGACAATGTGGAAAGGAATTTTCCTTATCAGAAATTAATTACATCACATTGTTAGCACTGACTGAACTAGAGGGCTATGGGGTGGATTCATATTTGTCTTATATTAAGGATGAGGGTAAGGGGCTGGAGGGGATTGAGGTTTTAGACGGTGAGGAGAAAGTGGAGGAGATGCTACATTTGTTTGGTGAGAAGAAAGTATTAAACATAACAATGAGAGAGGCTAGTGACCCAAATCCAGCAGATGTAAACATGGACCACACCTTGCTTGAATAGCAGATTCCAATCAGTTAAGTTGGTGAGCCCATTGTGTATAGTGTATCCCAAGAAGGTGTCCTTTTCCCTGCCTCAAATTCTACACATCCTTCATTTATGCCTGATGAACCATATCTTAACACACAGTAGAGTTGTAATTTGAACAAGGGGAAAGAGGCTATGGAAAATGGAAATATTGAAGCACAAGACCAAGAGGAGGATGAGATGGACAAATCCTCTCAGATTTTGAGTTTTGTAGGGGTGAGTATAGAGGGGAGAAGATTTCATACAAGTCTTGGTCTAGGGGAGAATATGAGGGGAAAGAAGGAACAAGTAACAAATATAGGGAAGATGAAGAGAGATAATCGAGCAGTATTTTGGAGCCGGTTCAGAAGCTTTAGAGTTTTGGGAGGAGGAGGAAATTTCTTCTGAAGAAGATGATGAAGAACAAGCTTCAGCTCAGGTGCAAAGTGTGGCACAAAAATTACACTAGTGAGGAAACAAGGCCCAACAAGAAGATCACACAGTGAGCCTCAACACATTAAGTTTGAAGATTATGTGCCTGAAGCTGATGAGTACTGCTTTCCAGGTGATCCTGGCATTTCAGATGAAGAAGAAGATGCACCTAGGTTGCCTTCTGGTAGGAAGAGAAATTTGAAGAAGAAGGAGTGAACATGGTATGATTCCTCCAGGCCTGATGCACATGAACAATTTATTATTCATCTGTGCTTTCAAAATGTGGTAGAGTTCAGAGAAGCATTGAGAAACTACCATATTAGGATACTCAGGAATTTTGAGTACCATAGGAATGATCCAAATAGGATTATCACTTGGTGCTCAGATAGAAAGCATGGTTGTGAGTTTTATATTACTGCATCCAGGATTGCCCATGAGGCAACCTTTAGCATCAAGAAGATGAACATTGACCACACCTATGGAGAAAGTGGAGAAAACACAAAGGTTACAGTGAACTGGGTTGCAAAGGCTGTTGAGGATACTGTAAGATCCAATCCTGGTGCAGGTGTTGAGACTATACTCAAATATAGAAAAAAAGAAGTTTGGAGTACATGTTCCAAAAAGTTTAGCATACAGGGCACGGAGGAAAGCTGTTGAAGTTGTGCAAGGTGATCACTAGACAAAGTACTACAGATTGAGAGACTATCTGCAGTGTGTTCTAGATACAAACCCTGGCAGTAGGTGTGTGGTGACAACAAAGGAATTTGAACTTAATCCAACACCTACACCAAGGTTTCATTACATGTTTTACTGTCTGTTTGCATGTAACGAGGGGTTCCTCAATGGATGTAGGCCTTTTATAGGTAAGTTTTTCTATTGTATACATCTTAAAGTAATTGCATTCAAAAAACTGCTTACTAATGTGCTTAAAATGTAGGGTTGGATGGATGCTTCATTAAACTTAGCACCGGGCAGCAAATCTTGGCAGCAATAGGGATGGATGGCAACAACAACATCTTTCCTATTGCCTTTGGTGTTGTTGACAAGGAGGAGACACATAGTTGGACTTGGTTTCTGACACAGTTGAGGACAATAATTGGCAGTGCCAATAGGTTTGGTACCTACACAATTATGTCAGACTGACAAAAGGTATAAGTACTTCATGTTATCTCTACTTCTTGCTTTTTGTTCACTAGTTTTTATTGCCAAATCACTTAGCAACAAACTCCATCATTAAACAAGGATTGTTGAATGCAATAAATGATGTATTTCCTGATTCCCCTCAAAGATGTTGTCTCAGACACATATATGCCAACTTCCAATCAGCTGGGTTTAGAGGGGAAGAATCGGAAAAACATCTAGACCAGACTGCATATTCTTACACTAAGCATGGTCATGAATTGGGCATGCTAGCTTTGAAGAAAAAGAGTGAGGATGCATGGAAGTGGTTGTCAAACATACTAGTCCATACCCGGGCTAGGCATAGAATGGATACTATCTGCAAGACAGACCTTGTTGTAAACAATCTTCGTGAAGTTTTCAACAAGATGATTTTGGATGTTAGGAATAAGCCCACCGGGACAATGCTAGAAGGAATAAGAACAAAACTGATGATCAAGTTTCATAATATAAGGGAGAAGACAGAGACATGTAGGTGGGATATCACACCCACATACTCTGAGATACTGGAAGAGGCCAAGAAGTGGGCAAAATATTGTGATGCATATATGGCTGGACCAGGCATTTGGCAAGTGACAAGTAGCTCACAAAGGACCTACAGTGTAAACCTAAACAACTACACTTGTGACTGCAGGAGGTGGGATATGACAGTTGTTCCATGTAGTCATGCCATAGCAGCAATGCAGAAGGTGAAGCTGCATTCCAAGGACTTTGTCCATGAGTTATTCAAGATAACCCTATACTGTGAAACCTATAAGCAAATTATTTACCATGTGCATGCCCTGATTGTTTGCCTCATGCAGTGGGGGATGACATATCTCCTCCAGTATTCAAAGAAAAGAAGGGTAAAAAGCAGGTAGCTAGAAGGAAAGGACATTTTGAAGTGCCAACCAAGAAAGATACATCAAGAATTGGGTCAGTTTCATGTAGCAACTGCAACAAGCAAGGTCACAGATATAGCACATGTGATGACCCATTGAAACCCACACTACAAATGAGGAAGAAGAAACACAAGGTATGCATCAGTTGTTAGCAGATCAAGTTAAGTTTAGTAGGTTTATCAAATTGCTACTTATTTTATTTCTTCAATGTAGAGAAGAACGGGGCAAACTACTCTTCACAGCCAACTAGCAGTGCTACTGCAACAACTTCATCAGCACCTGCACCAGCAAGGACAAGCAATACCAATAAGCCTCCAAGAGCACCAGCCACATCAGCGGCACTTGCACCAGCCACATCAGCACCTGCACCAGCAACAACAACAGCACCTGCACTAGCAACAACAGCAGCATCTGCACCGGCCACATCAGCACCTACATGTGCACCCAGGAAGAGGCCAGCAACAACTACTCCAGGACCATCCAAGAGGACCAAGGCTCCTGCCACTTCTTCTCCAGGACCATCCAAGAGGACCAAGGCTCCTACTAGTTCGTCTCCAGCACCAATCAAGAAGACTAGGGCTCCTGCTACTTCTTCTCCAGCAAAAAACAATCAATTGCCTCTGCAGCAAAGAACACCAGAGCAGCAACCACCAGCAGAGGGACCTTCAAAACATTCAATGCTCCAAGGCCATCTACTCAATCTGAAGAGCTTGGGCCCAAGAGGGTTAGCAAGCCAAATGGCAAGTGGATGGATTATTTCACTGCAAGCAGAGGTCCAAGAGGGTCCTGGAGGGATTGTATCTGTTAACTACTTGTGTTATTTCTGTGTTTGGGATTGTATGAGTGAATTACCTATGTTATTTGCATTTAGAAACTGAATTATTTGTGTCTTCACACTTGTAGCAGTGTTTGTGTCTTCAAACTGAATATTTGTGTTTGCTGAATAGTATGAGTGAACTACCTGTGTTATTTGCATTTAGAAACTGAACTATTTGTGTCTTCAGACTTGTAGCAGTGTTTGTGTCTTCAAGCTGAATATTTGTATTTGCTGAATAGTATGAGTGAAGTATTTGCCAAAGTGCTTGTACATAATGCATTCAAACATTCATACATAGGATATAATGCATTGAAACATTCATACAAAGATCTCTTCATTCAGATATACAAGATAAGGCACTCATACATCAAGCATTAAAGGTTCACACTTAGGCTGAAGATTCATTACAACATACTTAATAACTTAGCATTAAAGGTTTAAACATAAGACACTAGAGTTATTTATATTTTCATAGACCAGGTTAACTTCACATTCCCTAAAATACACACCCATATCTTCTCATGAGATTGTTAGGCCACATACTTATAAAGGCCTTGGATGTACTTCACCATCACGGCCAACAGTTCATGAATCCAAGATGGCCTTGATCTTCTCTATCTTCTCCTTGCTCCCAAGCCCATCTTTCAGCAGCTCACCAACCACATGATCAAGCTTTGTCTTCTCTTTCTTAAGAAAATCCCTGTCCACTTCAATCTCCTTCATAGCCTTCCTGGTGTTCTTGATTATGTCAGCTTGAGACTATAAAATGCACCTCTGCTCCCTGACAAGTTTCGTCTTTTCCATCTCAACCTCCAACCTAGCATTGTCTTCTAGCTCTTTCTTCCTCTTCTGAAACTGTTCCTCCTCAACTTCCTTCTGGTACTCCATGTGGTCCGCCCTACCATCCTACCAATCAAACATCTTGGATACATCTTGGACAAGCTTGTTGTACTCATGACAAAGCGTCTAATTTTCCCTCTTGGGCATGCCCAATTGCTTCTCATATTCCTGCTTGTCAATTACCCACCCATGGTTCTGCTCATGAAACATTTCCCATAGTCGGACAAACAATTCTGAAGAACTGGAGGCCATGGATGGTCAACCCACTCAGTAACACCACAGTTAACACCTCTGGCCTACATTTGACAGTTCATTTTTTCATAAGTAATTGCACTGAATCTCATAACAGAATTTTGCATACTAAGTAACTGAAACTGAATATACTGCTTACTGAAACTGAATCTCAGGCTGTTGATGCTGGATATATAAATCAAGTCAACAATATATGCTTCCTATAAAAATTCTACACAGTAAAACATGTCCCTCAATTTATATTACAAGACATATTTTAGTTATATTTTATAAAACATATCCCTCAATTTTACTACAAGGCATATCCCTCAACTCATACTACAAGGCTGTTGCTTAATTTAAAGATTATGTGACTACTTAAGCTACTGTACGTGCACAGGACAACCATAGAAACGCCTTCCAGTCAAAGTTCCATCAAATGCCACACACTTAATTGGCCTCATGTGGTGCATCATGCAGATGGGTTCATAATTATCAAGTTGGCCACAGAAAAGAGGCTCCACAATGGTGTCTGGGGTCTCTTGCATCCACACACCAACAACATCGACTTTAATCAGCAACCATACCTAAATCGAAAACATCAATCCCCATTCCAACAAGAACCCTAACCCTAGCTTGGCAGGAAATAGAAACCTAACACACCAAGAACCCTAACCCTAGCTCAAATAAAACAGTAACCAAAGCTGACCACTAACCCTGACCCTGGATCCATGAAGAACCCTAACCCTAACCCTAGCTCACCAAGAACCCTAACCCTAGCTGAGCGCAACGAAAATGCTTACCCAAAGCGCCAAGTCCATGCTTGTGATGTCGCATTCATCCTCTAAGCTTGTTTCCCCATCGTTCCAAGGAAGGCATGGTGGGGGCCGGGGGTGGAGCTTCCACGACGCTCGTCGACGGCGCCGCCGAGGAGCAAAGACAAGAGTGAGAGCGAGAGGAGTTCGGGCAGGGGAGGGAGTGGGAGGGAGACAACGACGCATATGTCCATTTAAGAACGAACCGGTCCAGTCAGCTAACTTACGTTAACGGCCTCGCCGTCCCGCATGAAGATGACGTGGCCTCACTAGCGGGCCTGTTAAGTCAGAAAACGGCTAAAAATGTTAGCAACGAGTGTTTTGATTTTTTTGAGACAGCCGATGCCAAAAGTGGTAGTTATCAGTCACAAATAAATTTTCAGTAGTTAACAATGGTAGTTTTATGCTATATATTCCTGTAGAGAGATCTAACTGACTAGTGTTTTGGTTTTTTTTGAGACAACCGACGCCAAAAGTGATAGTTATCAGTCACAAACAAATTTTCAGTAGTTTTTTGGAATCATAACGCGAAGTAGTTTTATGCTATATACTCCTGTAGAGAATCTAACTGACTAGAGTATCACCAAAGAACTAGTTAGCGTGAAAGCTTGTTATCGTATTGTGGGTTTCAGCTCTAGTCTATCCTAACATGTTTGGGACTAAAGGCTTTGTCGTTGTTGTTATTGTCTATTCTAACATGTTTGGGACTAAAGGCTTTGTCGTTGTTGTTATTGTATACTCCTTCTGTTTTGTCATTTGATATCAATATTTCTTTTCATATAATATACTCCCAGTACCAATCCGATCGGCAATATATGTATCTGTTAGTAAAACATCATACTCTGCAAGATGGAGATTTATCGTATCGCTCACCATGCAACTCATGAAGCAACACGATTCATTACTACCCTGAGTAGAATAGATTACCCAGCCGTTTTTAAGTAGCTAACACTATCAGCAATTACCATACAGACATTTCACACATTTTCTGTAAATGTAAACCTCTTTTCTATCATTTCAACGGGCTACATTAATGATCTCCTGGATATCTCCACAACAAATGTGTGCAATCAAAGCTACAAACCAAAATGAGCTTATAAGAATTTAGTTCATTCCTTGTGATCTCTACCCTTCTTTCTCTTCCATTTGAGATATATTTGGAGAGAGAGGCCAGAAAAGACCATCACAACACTTCCCCATTGCTCCATGGACAGTGGGTTACCACTGATAACTGATGAGATGACGATGCTCATGAACTTGCGGGTGGTGGTGATGGTAGTGTTAGTAAGAGAGCCGAATCGGCTGATGGTTAGGAAGATGAAATTCTGACCCACAGCGCCGCATAGGCAGAACATGAGAATGTCCCAGGCCACCTCTGGGTTCTCCCGGCAAAAACTCACCGCTTCAAAACCATTTGCGTATGGCCAGTTACTAAACAGTAAAGGCGCCACAAACATAATTACAGTATTGTATATGGTTCCCCAGAGGTTCATGCCAAGCATTATATCCCAAGGGTTAGTTTTGGGGTACCTGCAATAACACAATATTACTTTCCATTCAGAAAAAATATATCATAATTTTGCTTTGAGTGGAACCGATAAATATGTTTACCTGGACTTAATTAAATCTTGGGTCGAATTAGTGTAGCCATCAAAAGCTAAGTTGAGGAAGCACAATCCATAGCCAAGAGGAGCATTAGGATTAGCAAGCTTCTTGATAGTCTTCGAGCTTGTCTGATTCAGTAAAAACAAACAAAACTTCAGGACCGACTTTAAGTATTTTGATGTGTCTTTTCTTTCTCAGGGCCTACATAAAAGCTAGCCAAGCAGAGCCTTAGTTATAATGATTTTGATCATTTGATGTGTCTTCTAGTTCATACTTCATCAGAAAAAAGAACCGTATGGAATATGACATAAATTATTTTTCTAGGTTCAATAGTATAGATCGGCAAAAGGTTTTAATGGTTTCAGGGGCACCATCAAAGGCATGCAAAGCTCATTGCTGGTTTGTTGATTAATATATTAAAATGAGGAATTCCTTACCTTCAACAACGCAAAGGATGACACGCCCCCAGCAACAAGGAAGGTGCAAAAGTACTCTGGAAGTGTATACTTAACACCATAGAGTAGAGTTCCCATCAACATAACTGTGCATAATGAATCAACAGTTAGAAAGACCAGTACAAAGCTGTCCAGGCTAAGAAGCATGAAAGGTTAATCGGAAACACTTAACGCAGCTTGCTCAGTAACACAGTTTTCTACGTGACATCAACCATACATGCTTGGGATTGGAAATGTAAACAACGCGCGTAAGGGTTTCCAGTTGTGCAGTGCACAGATAGCTGAAACAATAACATGGTGGCAAAATGGAATAAAATGCTCCTTGTGATACAAAATGACCCACTCTCCGCACATGCTTGATTGAAAAATGGAACTGAGGTTCCAAAAGTTTCAGTAGGATACAGAGATTTGTCTGCGAGTGTACTTTAATCATTTGCAGATAATTTCGTGAACAAAAATAACATCCTAGTTCATTTTTGGCGTCTGCATATAGTACTTGGCAGTTAGTGAGCATAGCAATAGTAACTCATGTATAAATTTCCTCTACATTCGACTGGGAGACAATGATCCAGAATAACCTTGAGACCCTATTTGTTTGTTTTGAGCCCCTAGTTAATAATAGTGATGACATGCACAGTTTTTGGACTTTCGTAAAAAGGTGTGCTTTACTTTACTCAGGAAATGATAAGGTGAACTGGCGTACCAATCACAACTCATTATATGCAGCATTCATATGAAAAAAAGTGTAAATAAAAACTGCATTGTATGCATAAATATATGCAAAACTCACCTGGAATCATCTTAGAAGATTTTGCCAAGACCTGTTACAGACAGAAAATAGTTCAAGATACTTGATCTCCAGTAGTTTTGAGCATCAATAAAAAAACAGCAATATTTCGTCCATTTGACATGCATCTTTGCTATTTAACTAAATCATCAAATTCCAATTCTAATAGTTAGGGGATAAATTAGTTTAATGCCATGCACTCTCGCGTATACGATTAAACATAGGTTGGAAAGTATCAGTATACTCAAGATTGTACATAAATGTGATATCCGGTGGTAACTACGTATCCCATTTAGGTTGGTAAGCCCAGACTGCTGCCTTAAGAACTCCAATCACCCATTGGCCAATTTCTTAGCACAGTTAACTAACTCAAGACTAGAACATTTCTACTCCATAACCACCACTTACTACATTGACGATTAACCCAATCAACACCTAATTGCAAATGCAACATCCGCACAAAATTCTGTACGCCAAAGACGCTGAGACGGCAAAAGCAGCTGGATCCAAACCTGAGCCGGGTAGCTGATGTACTTGAGCGCCTCGATCCCCATGGTCGGCCCGATGGTGTTGGTGATGCTAACGCCCCAGTACTTCAGAAGCGGCGCCCGCCCGGCAGGACTGCTACCGCCCGACCACAGCTTGATCACTGCAGGAACCGACCAAAGTCACAAACTCTTCACAGCGAAATCGCGGCCACATTCGGTGGGAAATGCAAAGCGCAGCTCGAGGGTGCTCACTTATGAAGGACCAGACGAAGCAGACGACGTTCTGCGCGAAGTTGAGGAACGCGAGGTGGTCGAACCGCCGCTCCTCCGGCCCGAATCGCTTCGTCGATCTGAGTCGAGTGGAAAAGCAGAGAACCCGGCGAACTCAGCCATGTTTCTCTCAGTCGCGAGCCATCACCATTGGGGATGGGAGAGAGAGAGGGTGCTTACAGCGTCTCCTGGAGGATCCCCTGGGTGATGTAGGACGACCAGATCCCGCCGACGCAGAAGGCGAGCACGGCCACGCGCGAAGCCAGGCTGCCGCCGCCGCCGCCGTCGACGCGGGGGCGGCTTCGCACCCCGCCTCCGCGGCCCTGGCCCTTCCGCGCGGACACCATGGCGCGCTCGTTCGTGTGGTTCTGTTCGCCGGCGAGGGGGATCGGTCGCAGGCTCCCGCGGGGGTCAGAGGAGGCGGGTGTTATAGCAGTTGGGCGTAACCGCGGAAAAGGAGCGCGCGCGTCAGAGGAGTGACGTGGCGTGGTGTGATTGGGCGGAAGGTGCCAGCGGGGACGCCGTATTGGCTGGGTTGGCGTGGAAGGACCGGTCCGAGTCTCCGAGACTCAGTGCGGCTGAGCTCAACGCTTCTCGACTTTTCTTCAGATCGCATTTTTTTTTAAAGTTGCCTCATGACTTTTCACGAGGAAGAACGGCATTGCATCGCCCCTGCCGAGTCCAATATATACAAGGTCTTCGTCCGAAAACCTTAACACGGAATAAAGAATCATAACGATGCCTTTAAAAAGAAAGAGACGTTTGCAGGCGCTGTCGTCTTCGAAGCCAAAGCGGTAAGTTTTCGCTCGGTAGCTCATCCGTGCCATCATGAAGTCTTCAGGACAACCACGACGAGTATAGACCCCCAGATCTGAACCTTGGCATTGGGACAGTCAAAGACAGATAGCAGGCCCGAGCCACCCACCGCTGCATCCCTCACCGCCCACAATGCCGAGCGGCCAAGCCACCACCGCCGCCATGGCGCTCACCGGAGAGCCAACCATGTGAACTACCTTGCAGGGCCGTTGTCCCAACATCCATGTCCCGTGACGCTATCGACCATCCTCGACATGGCACACCAACCCCAGCAGGAGGAGCAGATGGCAATCCTTCCACTCCTAGCCCGACATCAGTCTGCAAGTCTAGGTCCACACCTCCACAGTAGGAGGTGTTGACGACCGCGTTCCCATCTAATCCTAGTGGATCGATGGGGACACAAACCCAAGACTACCGACGACCGTCGTCGAGCAGGATCTAGTCAAAAGCCATTTGCTTGCACTAGGCGAGCTCGAACGACGTCAAATTTGAGGCCATCAGTGCCAAGCCACCTGACGGCAAAACGACGTCAGGACCACCACTTGCACACACCACCCGGACAATGCCAAACCCCACCTATCCGAAGCAACCGCCCCAACCCGCCTCGGGCCCTAATCCAGTCCGCTCGAGCATGAGCCCCAGACCAAAGCCACCGCCGCCGCGCGTGCGTCAAGCCTGCCACCATGACCAGTACCCACCCAACCCCATGCGTCGCTGACTCAGATCCAGAAGAAGGGAGACCTTCATGCCACCCTGCGCCGCCCACCGGATCACAACCGTCGGACGCCGCCGAAATCCCACAAGCACGCACCACCACCAACGTCCATGGTAGGTCGTTGGCGAACCTGACCAGCACCGGCCGCCAGAGCCCACCAGTGACCGAGCCGCCACACCACGAAGAGCACAACGTCGGCTCCCGCGCGGACCGGTAGCCCGCACCGCAGTCCGTGCCTGCAGCCAGATCCAGATCCCTTTGCATGCACGGAGGCTACCAATACGGGCGCACACCACCGCCACACAGGCATCCACGCGATCGCCATGGCCCCGGCACCACACTGCCACGCCACAACCCGACAACACCCTCTAGCGATGGCAAGGGAGGAGGCGAGGGGTAGGGGAAGACCGGCGGCGGATAAGGTTGCCTCCCAATCGCTCGTAGGAGGGCCGAAGCGAGCGTCCACTTCTCTCGTGACATGTTGGAAAGAAACTCCATCATTCATTTGAGCTAGGGTAAAGCAATATGAGGGTATCGTTGCATAAGGACCAAGCACCTTCATCTCTGCCCTACATAATTTTATGATCTCCAGAGAGCCTGATTCAATGGTGACATTCATACTACCTAGGTACTCTAGGAGGTCAATACCTTTCTGAAACACAAAGGCTTCCATAGTAGCCTCATCAAGGACATTGTTGGGGAACGTTGCAT